>OX453024.1:7395330-7685598 GCA_949699075.1 Asteroscopus sphinx
CAAGCATATATTGGGGGGATATGCCATAATCGCCACGCTTGGCAGGCGGGTTGGCGATATAACACATTTAATGACAGCGGGCAATTATGCTGCTTTCTTTGTGACCGAACATTTAAGACCAAGTTTGGCTTTGCAAGTCATACACGAGCGCATGCCAGGCGCTAACTGGATGTCGCCGTCGACGGACACGTCGTGGAGGACATCATCATCATCATCATCATCACATCATTTATCGATAATTAGTTTTTAACAATTGAAGTACAGGTACTGTAGTTTAATCAGAAACTTTTAACTCCGTTAAATATTAGTTGTAGATAGAAAAAACCGGCCAAGTGTGAGTCGGACTCACGCAGTAAGGGTTTCGCACCACCCATCGACCTGATACCCCATAGAAACTGAGTTCGAGGTTTCTTGTATGGTTTTAGACTTTTTTTTTTCTAGTATTTGTCGTGATAGGCACCATAGTAACACATATTCTGTGAAAATTCAACTGGTTATCTATTACCGTTACAAAGAAACAGCCCTGTGACAGACAGACGGACGGACGGACGGACAGCGTAGCGAGAGTAATAGGGTCCCGTTTGTACCCTTTGGCAAGTGGCCGTTTTTCGCCCTTTTTCTATCTACAACTACAGCGAACTAAATTTTACATAATTAAAAGTTTCTGATTAAACTACAGTATAGTTCCCGGCACGAGACGTGAGCACAAATTGTACTAGCGAAGTAGTCTCTGTTGTCACCGTGTTCTAGTATTCCGTTTTCTATGTATATTAAATTATACTTTATCATATAGGTATTTAAGCCAATGCAAGTGCCCGTATCTGGTTTGTTGTACTGTGAACAGAGATTCGACCACTTGCGCAGTGAAATCTGTGCTCACGACTCGTGCCGGCAACTATACCTGTACTTCAATATGTAAAATCTTGCTCTAAGGGACGTGGAAGAAAACTTGAACCTTCTCCTGGATGGTTGAATATATTGTTGGTTTGTTACAGGATGATCGTTTGTGTGAAGTGAGGTCGGCTGGGTTTGCAGTGCAAGCATTTATAGGTTTTGATAAGCTCCCTGGAGCGGCGGATCTCGTTACTAATTAGTACAATAGTTAGGTAGCATAGTATTAAATCGATAACAAGCCCAGTGGCAAACTACCTGGTTTATGTATGCATTCATAGATGGCGCTGTTACCAAAAATAGCCATGTTAGTTTTAGGGTAAGGCATAGATGGCGCTGTATTTTACACAATAGTTAAAAACTAATTTTCTATAAATCATGTATTCAGCGAGTAATATTTTTTTTACTGATGGGGGCGCCACTTGGCTGTTATATTCCCCTTAACATCAAGTGAGGTGGCGGTCAAACGCAAGTCTATTAGGCATAAAAGTCACATACCTAACCCTTGACTAAGATCTAACCCGCCAATAGAAACGTAGGAAACCAATACGAACCTGTAAATGTGATATCCAGCGAATCAGAAGATCTCTTCTGAATTCATCCGTGAAGGGGGTTATGTATCCCACAGCACCTATATAAATCAAAAATCAAATAAAAAAATAATTATTATAAATAAGATAAATGAACATTGCTTTTTTCGTGCTTTGGATAATACACGGGATTATAAAAAGTAACCTTTAATTAATGTATCCCAAATGAAGATACAATTATCTTATTGACATAATATTTTAGTTTAATTATATTTGCGATACCATACACTGCTTTTCCTCATTGAAACTATGCCAGTTCAGAGAAACATGTATGTACGGTCACGGTCCTTCACGGTGGTACATTTTGTCGACAAAGTCCCTTAAACAAATCCTGCTACATTACACGTACCTACGGCTGCCGTCGAACACTAAGTGCAAGCGATTTTAGCCTTAGTGGTGGTTCACCGGAAAGTTCTCTGACTGCACAGTGTACGTACCCACAGAAATAGATAGAATGGTTGTAATCACAATTTTACTTGCTATTCATGCGTGGCAACTTTCCGAGCAAACTACGACTTACGTCAAAATGACGTCATTATTAAAAAAAAAAGACGTGTGGCACTCTGAGACTGCCGCGGTAAAGCTATTGCATAGCATTTTTTATGTAAATACAAAGAGGAGGTGCCCTAACGCCGAAACTCTAAGCAGGCTTGAGTCACCAGATTGCGGGGCGAAGAGGGGGATTACGCATGCGCAGTAACGCCGATACAACCAATGCCACCTAGAGGCGATTTGCAGAACTAAAGAGACAAGCGTGATATTTCAAAAAGTCATTAAAAGTTCTGCTATTCATCGATAGATGGCAAAACTAAAAAGTATCACCGCTGTGCCGGTCGGAGTGTGGGTGTTAGGTTATTTTCGTTACGGAATTTCTGGATTCGGTCTCCACGCTCAAGGCCCGCGATAGAAGCTATGCAATAGCTTAAAAGCTAAGCAATAGCTTAATTTTTTTTTTTATCAAATGAACTTTACAGCTTTTGTTTCTGCAGTTAGAAACAGCACAATAAGGCATTTTTGCGGGTTTTTGTTACAGTATTTATAGAAACAAGTCATAAGGCGTGCTGAGAGTATCCTGCACTATGGTGCATGGTGCTGCCACGCGCGCCCTGCCCACATGGCAGTTCTATCTATTTCTGTGGTACGTACCATCTATTTAGTATCATATTGATGTAAACATATGAATTGAATTGGGAAGTCAGGAATTGGAAAGTCTGACAACTATTCTAACCTTAGGATGCGGATGTGGGTATTGCCTGGAAACAGGGTTGCGGGAGTCTGATAACAATTACTATTTGAAATAAGATATACAGCCGCATCAGTTCGCCGATTCAGAACCACACGATAACCAGTTGTCGACCGGTTCGGTTTGTTATCTCGTTTCGTCTGATGATTCACGCAACGAGAGAAAAAGAGATAACAAACCGAATCGGTCGACAACTGGTTATCGTGTGGTTCTGAATCGGGGAGCTGGTTAGACTGGAAACCGACCCTGATACAGTTGGAAAAAGGCTAGTAGTAAGTCTTTGGGGTATAATATCGGTTCAAATAACTCACATGCACTGAGCAGGATATCGCCAATCAAATTAACTATCGCCACATCTAAATCTTTAATGGTCTTGATCCATCTGACGCGTTCACTGGACAAGCCGTTCAGCAATCTGGTACAATAATACAAGATTTCATTATTATCAGTTACTATTACTTATTAAGTACTAGCATTAAATAAGGCACTTTGTTACTAACACACTAGACCCAATTGTTGCCTGTTTCATAATAATAAATAAAATAAATTATTTATTCTATGATTAATTAGTAAGTATTTTTCACTACGTACTTACACAAAACAAATTAAAATACAACGCGCAGGTACAACGCCCGTCGCTTAGCCTTAGAGTATATGAAGTGAGGTCTGAAATCCGGGCGGAGTGAGATAAGTCGGATCGGCAGGAGGAGGTGAGTGGTCGTTCTGTACTTAGTACTATTATTTGTTGTGTGGCAGTTCCTAACTTCACTCCGGCCAAGTTAATCTATAAACTATGATCATAGTAGGAATGTGTCGTTCGCGATTGACCGAATCCAATGACCCGGGTCGCGAAAACTTCGCAAACGATCAGGTCCCTACGAAAATAATGATTCGTTCATTCGATTTCTGCTTGAGCGAACGGCGCATGATTTAAATTGAGCGATGTAGACATCAAGAAATCAACAAAGGCATGTTAAAGAAATTAAAAACCTATCTTATAGTAAAGCCGTTAAGGTCTATATTTGAAAAGCGAGCTGTAAAGTATTTACTCACGCACAATCCGATCTGAGAACCGTACACACAACCTACTAGCTACGGATTAATTTAAATATACGGATTGATTGAGCTATGAGCTATTGAATCACGTGCTTGGATTGTGAGTGAACCAAGTGGATAGGGATCTACCTACTTTCCGCGCACCAAACTATCAATCGATTGAACGGGTCGTACGAACCGGCTCATTTTCTCAACAGGTCAGTATTGATCTGGATCTCCAAAATTGAACGAACGACATAAAGCTAGTGACCTGTTAGCACGATCCATTCTCGCGAGGCACTGGTTGATGTCCTCCTCCATGCGCTTCCGTTCATCCTCCTTCTCCACGAGGTACGCGTTGAGCTTGGCGATGCCTTCCAGTAACGCTATCATCTTGGCCTTAGCGGCTGCCAACATCGCTGCGTACAATAATAATTGTCAACATAAGTTTTAGTTTATTCCACTATTAAGTTGATGAAGATGAAAATGTTTATTTTTATTCATCATCATCATCATTTCAGCCGAAAGACGTCGACTGCTGGACATAAGCCTCCCCCAAAAGAGGGGATATGCCATAATCGCCACGCTTGGCAGGCGTGGCATCCTCTGGTGAATCCCTTAGTCGCCTTTTACGACACCCATGAGAAGATATGATTACTCAATCACGCACAAATGGCTGACACAATACGTTTTACGCGCATTTCACCGGCACCTGTATCCTTCACACTGGAACACAACAATGCTAGCATCACTGTTTGGCGGCAGAAGTAGGTACGGTGGTAGTACTTCCCCGGACGAGCTGTTTCACAAAGAGATCTACTGCTATCATAGAATATATACTAACGACAAGAAGCGACACATAAGGCCCTGTCCCTGCACAAATTGTAGGTCCCTGGACTGCGGGCGCAGTGGGGAGCTGGAGCACTGAGGCCAGCCGGCCCGTGATAACAATTAGTTATGTAAAACATTAAACTAATGTAATTTTATCAAAAAAAATACTCAAATGGATTACTTGGCTTGCGATAAAATATATCGTGTAAGTTTCAAAATCATGTTCTATATAAATTTTCGTCATAAAATGAATTCAAAGTGTCAAAAATTGCCTATGTTTGTATTTTGTTTCTATCAAGCGAAGTTATTTAAATCGTGTATCGATCTTTCAAAATGGATATATAAACTACTCAACTCCACCATATATTTTTTCCATTCTCCCTACTTCAAGAAATGATGACGAAAAATGGAAAGAAACAATGTACTTTTTTGGAGTTTGGCGACCAGACAGGTCCTTAAGCATGTGTGCTCGTAAAATTGCTCGCGGCCATGATATAATAACACCAGGTAGTCTCTTCCCGTGACAGCTAGGTCACGTGATTGCCTCCGTACTACGTCATCGGCCGTGGAGCCAATAGCGGGCTGTTAGCGTAACACTTGTCAGTTTGATGTGCTGCCACTTTGTGAAAATAAATTACCCGAGCAAAATGCATTTTTTCATTTACTTTCTTCTATAAAGAATTACTTTTTAACTAGTAATTTAATATAGTTTCCTTTATTAACTAATTAGATGAATAACACGAGATAACAAATAGTTAGGCTAGTTAGGAATTTATTTTATATTCATTATGAACAAAAATCTCCTTAAGTATATTGAAGATATCAATCAATGGCAGCACTGATCGTGACGTAGCTTGGAGGCATCGCGCTGTCATTGCGGGAAGAGAATACCTGGTGAAACATCTTGTTATACCATGCTCGCGGCTATGTGTGCGGGTCGGGGCGAGCGCGGGGGAAGTGCGCGGTGCGCGGCGTGTGGAACGGGCAGTCTCTCGGCTGCCGCAGCCAAGGCCTTGCATTCACGCACTCGCTCAAGGTCACCGGCGAGCGAGCTCACACGTACACGGAGTGTCACGGCTGTGCTGCTACTAAAACCTTCCACAACTTACCTTCTACAATCTGAAGGTCTCTGGTAGCTCTTGCCAAGGCTTCCTTCTTGGGCGCGACGCCCTTGTTCACGTGGTAGAACTTGTACATCGCATGCACCCACATGCAAAGCGATTGGCAGGCTTTCGAGACCTGATGGTAACAGTTTAAGGATCACTATCCCAACACTACTGAACGATCACTTTATACCTCATCATCATCATCATTTCAGCCGAAAGACGTCCACTGCTGGACTGCTTCTAGTAAATTTCGATCACTTTAAGGAGTGTTTTTTTTAGGGTTCCGAAGTTCTACAAGGAACCCTTATAGTTTCGTCATGTCCGTCCGTCTGTCCGTCTGTCCGTCTGTTCTAATCCTTTACAGCTTAATAACTTCTACAGTTATAAACATAAGTAAATGAAGTTTTGTTAAAAAATAGTCTACATATAGATCTAAATTTTAAAAGAATAAAAAAATAGTTTTTCCGTATTTTAGGGGTGGCGTCCATACATGTGAAATGGGAAAAAAAATTTTTTTTCGCTGCACCCCCTCGTGTGGGATATCATTGAATAGGTCTACTAAAATGAAGGTAATGTTTGATACACCACTTTTTTATCAGGTGTACCATCTGCGAAATATAGCCCGCCAAAGTGGCTTGCAATGTGTCCCCCCCCCTGCCATTTCTAAACTATTCAATGTAGAAACTTATAATCTTCCACATTGATAGACCTTTGTGAAAACTCTCTTTTAAAATTATTTAGAGTATAATGTGATTATAATTTTTTGAGTTATAGAGAGAAAACTGAAAAATACTTAAAACGTCCTAGTTCAAAGGTCATTGACCTTAGAGAAAAATGATCATAGCAAATAATGCTCCTTTAGCTACTTTCTATTTGAAAAAATCACAAAAAGTAACTTTGAAATGTACCCTTCTTAAATTTGGCTTCTTGAATTTATCGCTAGATGGCGCTACTAACAACACGCTCTGAGTCGCGAATGCTGCCGATTATTGCAAAAACTAAAATAGCCATGATTAATATTCGATTTGATTCGTTTGTAATTACACCTACTTAAGGAACCCTATAATTCTGAGCATGGCCCGACATGCTCTTGGCCGGTTTTTTATTATATTATAGGATGGCGAAACGAGCTAAAGGCCCACCTGATGTGTTTTATTAAAGACGTGGCTTAAAAGTCTTAGCATCCAGGCCATAATAAAAAAACAAAAAAAATACCTTAAAATCTTCATAGTGATTAAAGACATCATCACTCCGTAAAAGTGCGTTCTGTGCGACAAGCACAAACAATTCAGGTAAACGTAGCCTTTGTGTTTTTTGCCAACTTTACGAGATCTTATCCGGTCCCACTACATACTAAACGGAAAGTTTGTAAAAATGTTTGTTACTCAATCCAGCACAGACAGCTTGGACGGATTTGGATGAAATTCGGCACACAGATAAACCATGTCTTGGATAAATACAAAGGATACTTTTTATCGACATACCACACAAGCAAAACCACGAGCGTCAGCTATAGACATGCTATAAATGTATCACTGAACTGAAAAGAGAGATACTACGTATCTTTTTGATCAATAAATAGATTACAAAATTAAATAATTAAATTGAAATTTCAATTCAATTCAATTTGTATCACTAGTTCATTTCGTTCAGTAGGTTAGAGGTAGTTCTCGCTCTGGGGGCCTAGTACGTGTTTGACACTTACGAATACTTTCAAAGTATTCGTCGACTTTCATTAATAAATCTGTAGTTCCTCCTCGTATCCGCCAGGGGCGCTACTGATTTATGAATGAAAGTCGACGAAAACGATGAAAGTATTCGTAAGTGTGAAACTCGTACTAGGCCCACTGCTGTTGATTTAGTTCAGTGTTCACAGTTCGCTTATCTTCTTATCCGTAGTTCATCATCATCATTACAGCCGAAAGACGTCCACTACTGGACATAGGCCTCCCCCAATTAAGGGGGGGATATGCCATAATCGGCACGCTTGGCAGGCGGGTTGGCGATCGCAGTTGGTTGGTTAAATACTCAGAGAACGCTGCTGCCCATCCTCTGTTGAATCCCTTAGTCATCCGTAGTTCAGTAAGACATTAATAATTAAATTGATAAAAAAGACTAAACGTGTCATAAATTAGTTTCGTCCATGTTTCTCTAACTAATTTATGTAGTATATTATTACAAAAACCTACCTTATTTTGTAGTACCTACATTATTTTGAGAGTTTTATTGCATACATGGGGTGAGGTCGGTTAGGACGACGGTGAGTCGTCGCCATCGTGACTTGTGATACGAAGATACATTCGGATACACTGATAAGTTGTGGGAGCGGGTGTAAGAGAGATAGATAGAACGATAGATTCATAGCAGGTGAACTAGTTCATTTTTAGGGTTCCGTACCCGAAGGGTTCCAAACGGGACCCTATTACTCTCGCTACGCTGTCCGTCCGTCCGTCCGTCCGTCCGTCCGTCCATCCGTCTGTCTGTCACAGGGCTGTATCTTTTGAACGGTAATAGGTAACCGAACCATACAAGAAACCTCAAAAAACATGCATTTTTTTCAACGTTTTTGTTCCTGCTCTATCTTCAAAACGGTAATACATACCAGCGTCAAACTTGGTCAGATTATAGTGCATATTATGTAGTTTCGCAACAAATACTAAAAATAAGACAAACATAGACATATTGAGAGGTACGGAACCCTTACTGCGCGAGTCCGACTCGCACTTGGCCGGTTTTATTGTCTTTCGTTCGCCAACTACCCATGTCTAGTCAGCTAGTGTTATTTGACATTACATTAATGTGTTTCAATAAGTTTACCTTGATAATCTTAGCAGGATCATAGTCAGGGTTAACGACGAATCTCTTGAGCTTCTTGATCATGTCCTCTGTGATCGAGTCCTTGTCGAACTTCATAAGCGAGTCGAGGAAGGCCGTGGGGTCCGCAAGCATCTGTGAGCCTGGCTTCCAGAAGTTTAGGACCTTCTGGCCATATGCTGCGCCTTGTTCCTGAGAATACAAGTAAGTTAAGTAAAGACTGCCCTCTTACTGAGCTCAAAAGATCTCCCTAGTATTTTTTCTGCTCAAATGGGTTTACTATGGCCTCCACCTCAACTATGTCGTCGCGAGTCAGCTCTTGTAAAGCTTTCTCCTACTGCGGTCGCCAATTTGACTGCCAGACGCGGTCTCTTCAGAACTGTTAAATGTTTCGTTGATTGGGTGTCTTTTTCTATTTCGCTCACACGCTACCGTACTCTAGCGGCAGCGGCTGAGACTTTTGGCGCCCAGCGATGGTGTTTTCTGATTGGTTAACCAAATTCCCGCGTATTTAAATTGTGTAGTACCCATAGCACAAGCTCTGCTTAGTTTGGGACTAGATGGTGCTGTGTAAAAATGACTAAAGATATTTATTTATTTATTTATTATCTGCCCCAGTACATCGGTGGGCCATATAAAATGTGTACTACTGTACCTTGATGGGCTTGATGTCGAAGACAACGCAGAGCGACTCGATGACCAGCAGGACACCCCCGGGAGGCTTCTTCATCGCCTTGACCTCGACTACGTCGTTACGGTTCAGCTCTTGTAACGCTTTTTCTGCAGCTCGTAACGCTGGCATTGCTTCCTCTACAAGTTTCAAAATATGGTATGAATGAACACAATATTTTTCGCGCAGTTCTGGGACAACTATTTTAGAAATAAAATTATAATATCAAAGTATAAAACGTTTTTAACCATATTATGTTAAAACCTTTTTAAAACAAGCTTTTATTTATAAACAATTGAACTAAATCAAATCAAACGAGCTGAAACACCACAGTGAAACAACTTAGAATATGGGTGTTAGAACTGGAAACTTCATACGAATGAAACAAGTTAAATAAATGCGTGCAAGTTAAAGAAAAACTATTATTTTTTGCGTTTCTTGGATATTTGACATTAATAATTATTTTAATGAACTCCTAAAACATTCAATTATTCTAAAAAAGGGGTATATTAACCGGGCGAGTCATGCAGGCATCTCATGATTTTCTTTCATAACCTTAATTTACATACTGGTTTCAGCAGATAGAAAAGATATTATTGATAAGTGGACTAGCCTAAATCTCTGGTAGCGTCCTCCGTCATGGACGCGTTAATGGCGGCCATCTTTTCTGCCATCACGGTTTCTTTTTCCACTTTCTCACGAGCTTCCTCGGCTATCACCTTGAACCATTATAATCATCATATAAATAAATAATAATATATTAATAAATGACTTGTGATTATGACTTATAGGATACGAAATTTCGAATCCATCAGACCTGTGGAAGTTGCTCACATCCCTTCATCATTTAGCAATGAGCTGATGATCTTCAAACAGCTGAACAGATTTTCTTGATTCATAGCTAAGAACACTCTCGATCAAGTCACCTTTCAAGAATAAAACTAAATCAAAATCGGTTCATCTGCTTGATAGGTACGATGCCACAGACAGATACACATGTGCACACACAGGTAAACAGGTTTGCGTCGGGGTTTAAAAATGTGAATAGGCATATAGCATAACTTGAATCTTTAATAAGTGCTGTATGAACCATAAGTTACAGTCGATTATCCAATACTTTATTTCAATGGGCTTAGGACTCACCGTGTCAGTAGCAATCTGTTCGATGACCTTTCGTGTCTCTTCCGCAGCTTTCTCCATCAGCGGCTTCAGTTCCGCAAGCTCGATCTGAAGCTCTTTCACTTCTACTTCCGTCTGGTTCAGCTTGGCTAGACCTAGGACACACCTCGGACACTCAATACAATATAAATGCTAGCACCACCTACATAAACAAGATTACGTCTGTATACGAACGCACACACTCGTGTAGATTAGGGATGTTCGCCGTTCATAATGCCGACTGGGTTCCAAGCGCTTCTCAGTAGTTCTCAGAGATGGCGTGCTTGTAAAGCGACTAGCGATTGGCATCCATTGGCATCTTGCAGTCCAGCTGCCGTCCAACTGTGGGTGCGTGCGGGCGCGAGCGAGGAATCTCTAATTGGCGGGGGAGCTGAGTGGCCGCTCTGTACGTTAGTACTATTAGATATTCTGTGCCATTACTGTCCCATTGTTGGGCACGGGCCTCTTCTCCGAATGATCCAGCACGCTACCGAATTGGCAGACTACGCACACCATCAAGAACTATAAGGAGCATTTTCAGGTTTCCTCACAATCTTTTCCTTAACGGTTAATAGCAATTGATAATGAATGACATAGATTTTGAAATTCGCCATATCAAATAGTACAGATGATTCCGAAAGTATAACTAAGGATAGAAATCATCATCATCATCCTCCTCGCCTTTTCCCAATTATACAATACGATACAAATCCTCTTTATTGCACAACAAGAATTTTATTTTTTATTTTTTTATTACTGTTATATTGGGGTCGGCCTCTAGTCTAACCAGATGCGGCTGAACATCAGTATTTTACACGGAGCGACTGCCATCAGACTCCCGCAACCCAGTTACTGTGCAATACTGACATTCGGAGGTTAGAAGTTGTCAGATTTTTCAGGCTCTGACTATCGGTAACGACTGCCAAAGATATTCGTATGACAGCCTCGTTCGTGCGACAGCTTAACGTGCTCTCCGAGGCACGGACGGGTCTCAATGTGTAACGAAACGGTTACCCATCCACAGACTGTCCGCGGCAAGTGCACCCTACCCTACCCTACCCTACCCTACTACTCTACCCTATTCTTTGTCTCTGCATTACCCTAAGGTTGTCTGGTAGAGAACGCCTATGGCGTTAAGACCGCCTTTGTACCCTGTTGTGCATAAAGAATTAAATAAATAAATAAATAATAAGTGCAGCTTAACCTCGCAGATTGTACAATCCTTGCGGTTATTACTTTGGGGTGCATTAAAAGAGCCTCCACGAGTGACGATATTTAATTGATCGTCCGGCGCACCCTGGGCAGTCAGCCCCGCTACCAACCTGCTGACTGGCTAATATTTTCCCCACGGCATGAGCTATTATCATTATGTAGCTCATGTCGACACGATAGAAGAAGATTACTTTGCCACGACCCCCCTTTAGCGTTAATAGCAAGTGATAATGAAACTGGTCATATGGATTTTGCAATTCGCCACATCAAGTTGTAAAAAAAAAATTGTAGCATGCTCATGTTGGGTATCAAAATGAAGGGCTTAAAGAGATGATTCCGAAAGTATAAGAGAAATAAATAAAAAATTATAATATCAAAAAACCCTTCTGCGAAAAACAACTAAAAACATCAAAACAATATCAACTCCTGCAGTCGGTAGCATACAATCACGGATTGAAATAAAATAACTGGCACCGACTGCAGAAATTGATCATGTTTTGACGTTTTAAATATTTCGAAGTCAGGTTTTTACATTTTTCTATAATTTTTTACGGATATTCTATACTCTTAACTCCCAACATTTGCTTGGGGGAGGCCTATGTCCAGCAGTGGACGTCTTAAGGCTGAAATGATGATGATGATGATATCTTAACTCACCAGTCTTCAGAGCATTGGACTCCGTAAGTATGGCCTTCCGCTTCTTCTTGAACATCTCGGCGTACGCGCCCAGCATCTCCATGTACGACATGGGCGTGACGTAGTTGAGGCGGTTCAGCTGTTCTTTGAAATGCTCGCTCGCCTCCACTACGGTTTGATGCACGAAGCAGCATACCGACTGATAGTAGGAGTTTATACGATGGATAAGAGGGGGAAGAGAGGAATTAAAAGGATGCCGGTACTGTACATCTTTATTAAATTACTAGCTTTTACCCGCGGCTCCGCTCGCGTCAAATTCTGCTAACCCACGTCAGTCCAGTCCAGTCCACTGTCCCGCTGCCCCGCTGCCCCACTGCCCCACTGCCCCGCTGTCCCGCTGCCCCACTGCCCCAATGACCCGCTACCCCACTGCACCGCTGCACCTCTGCCCCGCTGCCCCACTATCCCACTGCCCCGCTGCCACGTTGCCCCACTGCCCGCTGCCCCGCTTCCCCACTGCCCCACTGCCCTGCCACCCCACTGCCCCACTGCCCCGTTGACCCACTGCCCCGCTACCCCACTGCCCCGCTACCCCACTGCCCCGCTACCCCGCTGCCCCGCTACCCCATTGCCACGCGGCCTCGCTGCCCCACTATCCCACTGCCTGCCCCGCCGCCCCACACTGCCCCGCTGCCCGCTACCCCACTGCCCCACTGCACCGCTGCCCCGCAGCCCCGCTGCCCCACAGCCCCGCTGCCCCGCAGCCCCGCTGCCCCACTATCCCACTGCCCCGCTACCCCACTGCGCCACTGCCCCGCTGCCCCACTATCCCACTGCCCCACAGCCTGCCCAGCTGCCCCACAGCCCTGCTTCCCCACTGCCCCGTTGCACGCTGTCCTGCTGCCCCACTGCCCCGCTGCCCCACAGCCCCGCTGCCCCGGTAACCCACTGCCCCGCTGCCCCGGTAACCCACTGCCCCCAGCCCTCTGCCCTGCTAACACACTGCCCAACTGCCCCGCTGCCCAAATGCCCCGCTGCCACAGTATCCCACTACCCCACTGCCCCGATATCCCAAAGCCCCACTGCCCCACTATCCCACTGCCCCACAGCCTGCCCAGCTGCCCCGCTGCCCCACTGTCCCGCTGAGCCCCCGCTGCCCCACTGCTCCGTTGCCCCGCTGCCCTGGGTAACCCGCTGCCCCGCTACCCCACTACCCCGCTGCCCCGCTGCCCCGGTAACCCACTGCTCCGTTGCCCCGCTGCCCCGCTGCCCTGGGTAACCCGCTGCCCCGCTACCCCACTACCCCGCTGCCCCGGTAACCCACTGCCCCGCTTGCACGCTTTCACGCTGCCCCACAGCCTCGCTGCCCCACTGCCCTACTGCCTCGCTGCCCCGCCCCGCTGCCCCACTGTCCCGCTGCCTCGCTGCCCCACTGCCTCACAACCCCAATGCCCCACTGCCCCTCTACCCCGCTACGCCACTGCCCCACTGGCCTACTGCCCCGCTGCCCCACTGGCCCACTGCCCCGCTGCCCCACTGCCCCGCTGCCCCACTGCCGCACTGCCCCACTGTCCCACCGTCCCACCGTCCCACCGTCCCACTGTCACTGTCCTACTGTCCCACTGTCCCACAGTCCCACTGTCCCACGGCCCACTGTCCCACTGGCCCACTATCTCACTATATCACTAATCACTATCGTCCTGTCCCATGTCCTGTCCCATGTCCCATGTCCTGTCCCATGTCCCATCCTATGTCCAGTCCCATGTGCCGTCCCACTGTCCTGTCCCATCTCATGTCCCGTCCCATTTCCCGTGCCATGTTCCGTCCCCTGTCCCGTCCACTGTCCCGTCCCCAGTCCCGTCCCCTGTCCCGTCCCCAGTCCCATCCCCAGTCCCATCCCCGGTCCACTCCACTCCACTCCATCGTACATTACTATCCGCTCGTGCAAATACATAGAAGCTTCGATCTGTCGGGTGAGTACGCAACCCACGATTTTTTTTTTTTCTTTTTTTCTTTCTTTCTTTCTTTCTCAAAACCCATACCAGTTTTTAAGTCAGATCATCAGCTTTCAAACAAAAAAAAAACATCAAAATCGGTCCAGTAGTTTTAGCGTGATGCTGGAACAAACAAACAAACAAATAAACAGACGCTAGACGTTTACAATTTTATAATAGTTAAGACTAGCTTTTACCCGCGGCTCCGCTCGCGTTAAATTCTGCTAACCCACGTCAGTCCAGTCCAGTCCAGTCCATTCCAGTCCAGTCAACTGTCCCACTGTCCCGCTGTCCCTCTGTCCCACTGCCCTGCTGCCCCACAGCCCCACTGCCCCGCTGTCCCGCTGCCCCACTGCCCCAATGCCCCGCTACCCCACTGACCCGCTGCCCTGCTGCCCCACTATCCCACTGTCTCGCTGCCCCGCTGCCCCATTGCCCTGCTGCCCCACTGCCCCGCTGCCCCAATGCCCCGCTGCCCCACTGCACCGCTTCCCCACTGCCCCGCTGCCCCAATGCCCCGGTGCCCAGCTGCCCCACTGACCCACAGCCCCGCTACCCGCTGCCCCACTGCCCCCACTGCCCCGCTGCCCCGCTACCCCACTGCCCCGCTACCCCGCTGCCCCGCTACCCCGCTGCCCCACTTCCCCGCTGCCCCACTATCCCACTGCCTGCCCCGATGCCCCCCACTGCCCCGCTACCCCGCTGCCCCGCAGCCCCGATTCCCCACTATCCCAATGACCCGCTGCCACGCTACCCCACTGCCCCACTGCCCCGCTATCCCACTGCCCCACAGCCTGCCCAGCTGCCCCACTGCCCCGCTTCCCCACTGCCCTGCTGCCCCGCTATCCCACTGCCCCACTGCCCCGCCGCCCCGGTTACCCACTGCCCCACTGCCACCTGCCCACTGCCCCTCTGCCCCACTATCCCACTGCCCCGCTTCCCCACTTCCCCACTGCCCCACTATCCCACTGCCCCAATGCACCGCAGCCCCACTATCCCACCGCCTGCCCAGCTGCCCCACTGTCCCGCTGCACCCGCGCTGCCCCACTGACCCGCTGCCCCGCTTACCCACTGCCCCGCTGCCCCACAGCCCCGCTGCCCAGGTTAACACGCTGCCCCGCTACCCCGCTGCCCCACTATCCCGCTGCCCCACTGCCCCGCTGCCCCGGAACCCCACTGCCCCGATGGCACGCTGCTCCGCTGCCTCGCTTCCCCACTGCCCCACAGTCCCGCTGCCCCGCTGCCCCCCCGCTGCCCCACTGACCCGCTGCCCCGCTTACCCACTGCCCCGCTGCCCCAGTGCTCCGCTGCCCAGGGTAACCCGCTGCCCCGCTGCCCCGGAACCCCACTGCCCCGCAGGCACGCTGCCCCGCTGCCCCACTGCCTCGCTGCCCCGCTGCCCCACTGCCTAGCTGCCCCGCTGCCCCACTGCCTCGCTGCCCCGCTGCTTCGCCCCACTGCCCCGATGCGCCACTATCCCGCTGCCTCACTGCCCCACTGCCCCGCTACCCCGCTACGCCACTGCCCCACTGCCCCGCTGCCCCACTGCCCCACTGTCCCACCGTCCCACCGTCCCACAGTCACTGTCCAACTTTCCCACTATCCCACTGTACCACGGCCCACTGTACCACGGCCCACTGTCCCGCTGTCCCACTATATCACTAATCACTATCGTCCCGTCCCATGTCCCATGTCCCATCCTATGTCCAGTCCCATGTGCCGTCCCACTGTCCTGTCCCATGTCCCGTCTCATGTCCCGTCTCATTTCCCGTCCCATGTTCCGTCCCCTGTTCCGTCCCCTGTCCCGTCCACTGTCCCGTCCCCAGTCCCGTCCCCAGTCCCATCCCCAGTCCCATCCCCGGTCCACTCCACTCCACTCCACTCCATCGTACATTACTATCCGCTCGTGCAAATGCATAGAAGCTCGATCTGTCGGGTGAGTACGCAACCCACGAATTAATTTTTTTCATTTTTTCTTTCTTTCTTTCTTTCTCAAAACCCATACCAGTTTTTAAGTCAGATCATCAGCTTTCAAACAAAAAAAAAAACATCAAAATCGGTCCAGTAGTTTTAGCGTGATGCTGGAACAAACAAACAAACAAACAGACGCTAGACGTTTACAATTTTATAATAGTTAAGATTATAATCGTTGGTGCGTCTGTTATTTATCTTGTAATTTCTGAAAGACTTGAGCGAATGAGGTCACACTCACACTTATGTTTTTGTTGAGACAATGGTTTATAGCTGTACTAGGATCTGATAGGTGGCGCTGTAGTAAAGTTACTAACCGAGATGACTCATAATCACAATATTTTATATTGGTTTAGTGCCAAAACCATAAAAAACACGAAATCTGGAATCGATACGTGGCACTGTACACACTATAAAAACATTACAAATATGAGACAATGTTTTTAATGTCAATCTCACGAACCAGTACTGACAAAACTTGACAGTAATGTAGAACTCGACTGTTAAAGTCACGGATTTAGAGCAGGTTAAATTCGATTACATCTTTCTATAAGCTCCACGCAGACTGCAGACTTTTAATTGGATGTTAGTTTAGTCGAATTCTTAATCAGTACAAGAACATACGGGAGTATATAACCCGAACTATAGGCTGACAGTATGGTTTGAAGACTGTGGGGGTTCTAAAACTGGTATTATCAGATACTTATTGATAAGAATAACAATCCGTATTTGAGCAATTAACATTGGCTTTGCTTAACAAAATACCGGTCTCAAAGGATGAAGAAGTCTTAACACTCACCACCATAGCATGTAGAACTTCATCGGAAGTCGCGGTGAGTTCGCCCATTGTCTCGAAGAAGTGGTACGCGACCGACTCCAACGCAGACTTGGGCCACTCGCTGAACCAGTCGATGGTGCAACAGTTCACCAGCGACGGGAACTGGCGGAGACGCGCGCGGAACACCTGGACAAACACGGTATAGATATAAGATACGTAAACATCATCATTTCAGCCTTTTCCATCCACTGCTGACCACAAGACTCCGAGAAACTTGCACTTAAGGTGCTACTAACAGCAAAGTGGCGCCCCCATCAGTAAAATAATAATTACTCTCCGAGTACAACATTTATCGAAAATTCTTTTTTATCAATTGAAGTTCAGGTACTGTAGTTTAATCAGAAACTATTAACTCTGTAAAACACGCCGATGCTGATAGAAAAAGTGCCAAAAGTGGCAGTTTTTTGCATTTTTTCTATCTACATCTACAGCGAACTATAATTTACCGAGTTCATAGTTTCTGAAAACAGTACTTGTGGCTGTAATTCAATTGTTAATAACGAATTTTTGATAAATGATTTACTTAGCGATTAATTATTTTACTGATGGGGGCGCCACTTAGCTTTTAAAGGTTTTGAGCCGTTTCCATTCAAACATCTCCCCGTGATTCTCATAAGGTCGTCTGTGGATCTGTGTGAAAGATTCGCAGTATAAATCTAAATATATGTACCTACTTAAACAGCATTGATTTTTATTACTTGGGGAGTAGGGACTTATTATAATAGGCGAAATGCGGGTGTACTAATAACCTCTGCCTACCCCTTCGGTGAATACAGGCGTGGTATGTGTTCTGTGTATAATTAATCCAAGAATATGACCAATGAATGAATTTGCAGATAGCCTTAGGGAACCAGCAAGAATCGGATATGTGGCCTCTTGAAAATAATTCCGATCGATCGGCATTGGACTAGTGTCAATTTGTACTTTTAAATGAAAAATTAGCAATAAATTGGTTTAAAAATTTGTGTTTTTATAATTAATTAAACCTTCATCATCATCATCATAATTTCAGACGAAAGACGTCCACTGCTGGACGTCAATTAAACCTTATTAGAATTAAAATAGTGTATTGTGTATATTTTTAATCAAAAATACCTATTTTTTCTTGTCACTTTTTGACATTGGTATTGGATTGAGAATGGAATTATTTTCAAGAGTAAGGCCAATGGTTCCAAGATTTAGCAAGAGACCTTCATCCAGTAATGAATGATCTTAGACCTACACCTGTAAGGTACGTCCCAAGGGAGACTTTTGTCTCCCTGTACACGAAGCCTCTTTCCTCTGACTTTATCTCCTTACCTCTCCAATAGGGCTCATAACAATGACGATATGCAGGTTGCTGCGCACCCTGCGCTGGAAACACGCGAACAGGTTGGTCTTGGTAGCCGTGAGGTTCATCTCCATCACAGCGTGACGCACCGCCTGGTAGATCTTGTCCAGGTCTTCCGGCTCGTAAATGTTTGGAACGTCACCCGAGCTAAGGATGTTGTTCAGATCTTCTAGAAACGATTCCATTTTTATCTGAGGATAAAAGGAGGAAAGAAGATATTTTAATCCCTTTAATGAAACATTGTACCTATTTTGCATGCAAATCGTGAACAAATCGTGAACAATTGATTCGTAACACTAAAGTAGAACCCATAATCCGCAATACATTATGAAAATGTCAAATCGATTCAAGCCCGATGACTATCAATTTTGTGCTGTTTTTATTCCAATTAAGTTAATTTAGCTAGCGGTATTCTGGAATCAACTTAAGGTGCTACCGTTGATTCCGGAATAAAAATAATCCTACGTTTTATCTAGATACTATGCTATCTCCGGTTTATTCCACTATATTCACCTGGGTGAACAAAGTGGAATTTATGGTTTCTTTATTTCACCTCGGAATCATTGCACATAGGTGCAATCACTTCACAGGTGAACATAGTGGAATAAACCCTATCTCCGTGTCTAACTAAATCATTAATATCGATTAGGTAGGAAAACACAGTATCCAGAAAAAAAAATCATTTTACTTCAATGTATAAAATTACAGTACTTGAACCTAGATTCATGGTTCATCGGTCTGAAATACTGGCTTAAGGGGAATATAGCAACCAAGTGGCATCAGTAAAAAAAAAAAATTACTCGCTGAATACATCATTTATCGATAATTCCTTTTTAACAATTGAAGTACAGGTACTGTAGTTTAATCAATAACTATTAACTCTGTAAATTATAGTTCGATGTAGTTGTAGAAGACAAAGTGCGAAAAAAGGCCACTTTTGACACTTTTTCTATCTACAACTACAGCGAACTATATTTTACAGAGTTAATAGTTTCGGATTAAACTACAGTACCTGTACTTTTACTTTTACTGATGGGGGCGCCACTTCAAAGTCAAAGACAAAATATTTATTGCTTTCATTCATGTGTACTTGGCTGCTACATTCCCCTTAAGAGTCGCTTTCTCAATAATTATGCCTTGGTGATCTCTATCTGATGCACTATCATACTAAGACAACGCTAATAGAATCGGTCACCTGTGCATCAGAGAACAAGAATACAATGCCTCTGTTCTCAGCTCCCGCCTTCAGCATCGTCTGCTTGAGATCCTCGCGCCACTCGGACTGCCCGTAGGCCTTGGTGATCTCTATCTGGATACAGGTCAGCTCTGCCATGTTGGCTGATAGCCGCGATAGGGATTGACGACCTAGGTTAATAGAAACGTTGGTTTTTAGGATAATTTTCATACAGTCTGATCACGCTAACTCTACATAACATAACATCACGCCTGTATTTCCCCGAAGGGGTAGGCAGAGGTGTATAGTACACCCACATTTCGCCAGTTATGTTACAGTACCATGTAATAGGGGGCGAGCCTATTGCCATCAACCGGGCACAAATCCAAACTCCGGGCTGATACTGAGAATTTCCTAAAGAAAAAACCCAATAACACTTTGCCCGACCCGGGAATTCAACCCAGGACCCCACGATCAGCAGTCGCGCTTGCGACCACTAGACCAATGAGGCAGTCAACTAACCCGAACTAACTGCAACTATCTGCTTCTGTTGCTAACTCTGCAATGGAATTATGGCAACACCATAAACAATAACGATCAAAATCTCTGTCATCATCATCATCATTTCAGCCGAAAGACGTCCACTGCTGGACATAGGCCTCCAAGCATCGCCACAATGTAAAATCTCTGTAATGATCTTTTTATTATAATGCAGAGTTAGTTTTGTCAGACTTACCCTCAGCACCGCGTCGTCGTATGAAACTTTTAGACTCGGCATGGTATTAAAATATTATTTTAGTAAAAATTAACCTATGTTAAAAAGTAGTGTAATGGATTCTACTCTCGATTCTGAACAAACTTGTTTCAGGTTTTGAGTTAATTCAATAACAAATTGTATAGCTCACATTTCAATGCTTTACTCTTTTAGTTTATTAACATGCAGTAGTACGCCACGGACTGCCGCCATTATCTAGATCTTACGTCTTCTTTGTCCATCCAAAGGTTGTCTGGAAGTTATCGCTTTTAGCGATAAGACCGCCCATGTACCCATAATTTATACGTTGTTCCTGTTTACTACTATTTTCATGGTGTACATAACATAACATCACGCCTGTATTTCCCCGAAGGGGTAGGCAGAGGTGTAATAGTACACCCACATTTCGCCAGTTATGTTAGAGTCCCATGTAATAGGGGGCGAGCCTATTGTCATTGACCGGGCACAAATCCAGACTCCGGACTGCTACTGAGAATTTCCTAATGAAAAAACCCAATAACATTTTGCCCGATCCGGGAATTGAACCCAGGACCCCACGCTCAGCAGTCGCGCTTGCAACCACTAGACCAACGAGGCAGTCATGGTGTACAATAAAGTATATTATATCTACTCACCGGAGCCACCCATGCCGAGGAGCAGCGCATTGGCCATGGGCTGCCGCATGATGCGCGACACGCGGCACAGGTGTGCCACCGCGTCTTCGAACAGCACCAGGTCCAGGGGAGCCGTCGTCGCCATGTTGTACTCCTCCAAGTAGTGGGATAGCACGTCGTCTAGCTGAAACCACGTCCGTAAGCTTTGTATGAATAAAAGTGTTCTTTAAAAGGTACAGGGAAAACATATAGATTGTGGAAAGAAAATGCTTCGCATGCGTCATCATCATCATCATTATTTCAGCCGAAAGACGTCTACTGCTGGACATAGGCTTCCCCCAAGCATCGCCACAACGCATGCGTAAATGCGTTAAAATTATAAAATAAATAGGTACAGGGATATCTTTAAGATGATCGATTATGAATTTCTTGACTGGAGAAAAAAATCTCCCCTCGCAGGTCTGCTGGAAGATATTTCTTTAGAGATAAGCAGTACCTTTGTACTTGTATTTTTCCTAGACATTGTGTCCTTTTCTCTGTAACTATCTGTGTGCATAAATTATTAATTGAATAAATGAAAATTAATGTAATATTGATAATATTACAGAATAAAAAACGAGAGAAATATTATACAAATGAACAACACATAATTTTTTGTGTCAACAATTGGTTTAAGTCGTGCATATGCAGAGTTTGTGCATGTGGAAATGAAACAATGGGGAATGCTCTGAGGAATTGTTCGACCTTATACCAGCCGTTGACTTCCACCATCGTACAACTCGCCATAAATCTAAATTCCATCCTTACCATCTTGCTGATTGGCGGTCAACTACTGTACGTTTCACACGTCATTTTTGCCTCGTACAGCAAAACTGTGGAACCAACTCCCGTCAGCGGTTTTCCCGAAACAATTCAACATGGGAGCCTTCAAGAAACGAGCATACGTCTTTTTAAAAGGTCGGCAACGCATTGGCGACTCCCCTGGTGTTACGGATGTCCATGGGCGGCGGAGATTGCTTACCATCAGGTGACCCACTAGCTCGTTTACCCCCGTATGTAATAAAAATAAAATTGGAGATTTGCGACTGTAGCACAGACGTAAAAGCTTATTTACACGGGGAGAGTTTTGCCAGGCGAGACTCTTACTGACTTTCTTTCTCGTTGGAAAAAAAGACAACATGACTCTCGCCTGGTTACTCTTTCTATGTAAAGCAGATTTAAAGGAGTATAACATGTATTCCGTGTCAGTCAAGAGTGGGGCAACGTTTAAAAACGGAAAATGAATGACGGTTAATCAAAGACATAATGCTTGAACCTACCTCTTCCGTATCCACGATCTCGACGTACTTCTTTTCGTCAGCGCCCAGGTCCATGAAATCTCCGAAAAGCATCAACCTTCCAGCTAAAACGTTTTCCGGTTTTTTTTGGAACTCCGAGCGAATCTTCTTGTTCATCAAACTGAAAGGAAACACTAATTTTAAGCAAGAGAATCTGGGATATACTTCATAAACACTATGCAGTCTGTGTCAATGTAGCTTAGCTTCTTAAATCGTTGGTGTCAATCCAATTAAATCATTGATGTTATTGCCACTTACACAAATTTCAACTTTAACTCCATGACAACAAAGTTGAATTCAGAATGATAAAAACAGTTAAAGATGTCTTGAAAATATTTACGTCGCAAAGGAAACTGATGTTTGTGTCCTATTCCGAATACTGGCCTTTACACGCTCGCTCTATCGCGAAGGATTTGAGCGTATAGAGTTTCGTGCGGGAAAAGTTGCCAACTTGAAAACTTCCTCCCTGTTCGATGCCTTTACACGCACGCTCTTTCGCACAGGAATTGTCGTTTCACTCGCAATAGAGCAAGCGTGTAAAAGCCGCTATTAACGACTGATTAGTATGCGTAGCGGGTCGATTCGATGACCGCTATTGCAATGTTATCCCGTACGTGAACTATAGCTTATATTTAAGTATAATTAAAATATTTTTACGCACTTAGTGAACCACTTGCGATCATCGTCACTGACCAGCCGGTCTTGGTAAACCCGCTGATGCTCGTGGTACCATAATCTTATCACATCATCTTCATCCTAGCGATAAGTGTTACATTAGTCTCAAATCTACTAGAGGCTTCAAGTAGAAACTAATTTTCTTCCTATCATCATCATCAGCCTATATTAGTCCACTGCTGGATATAGGCCTCTCCAATAGCACGCCACTGACATCGATCCTCGGCCACTCACATCCAGTTGCTACTAGCCACCATGCCAATATCATCGCTCCACCGATCCTGGCGGCGTCCTACTCATCCAAATTTTCTTCCTACTCATCCTAATTTCTTTGCTGATTAATTTTGGTGCTGGTTTCAAGACAGTTTAATTATTTCCCCGTGGAACGCTAACCTTCATTTCTTTATTTATTTAAACTTCATGCAACATAAATGTACATATGTTCACCAGAGGATGGGCAGCAGCGTTCTATGAGTATTTAAACAACAAACTGCGATCGCCAAACCGCCTGCCAAGCGTGGCGATTATGGCATATCCCCCTCTTTGGGAGAGGCCTTTGTCCAGTAGTGGACGTCTTTCAGCTGAAATGAAGGAATGAAATGTACATAGGCAATTCCCTCCTAGTCAACCTTAACGTGCAGACACACAGCAGGCGGGACGGAACTGAGGCGGAGCGTCGACCGAACGTGGACGGGCCGTGCATGTCACACTGCGGGCGGATCGCGCGCGGGACTGAACGGCAGCGGAATGACAGCGCCAGAAGAAAACGTTCCGCAGTCTGTGTGACTACTACTATGCATTCCCATATAATACAACGCCAGCGTAACCGCCCGGCATTGTCTTTCCGCCCGGCGAAGCGGCGGCGAAACGGTCACGCCGTCAAAACTCCCGGCAGGATGGCGCTGTGTGCACTGTTTAATACAGATCAGTACATTACAACACGACGAGACCCGCCGACGATACGCTTCAGTTCCATTCGCTGTGGGTTTGCAGCTTTAGTGTTCATTGTTTCAGCGTTTTTCTGATTGGTCGTCATTGTATATCCTGATTTAAAAAGAAGTTTATTGAAACCTTTATTTATGTGGGACCAGTCTGACGAGTGGCGCTGGCGGGGCGGGCTATTCCAAAATAAATTAAGGTTTCAATAAACTTTTTTTTAAATACTTGTGTCACAAAGTTCGGAGAGAATGTACCTCACATTCATAAGGGCTAAAAGAAGATCATTCCACGGCTTCAATGATTTTCACACCATATTTCAGTCGTCAGATCCTTGTATATCCCCGAAGTGGGCCATATCCGATGACATTGACTTTACGGCAAGCTTCCTGACGTATGTATTAGTATGTAACCATAGAATATCTAATAGTACTAACGTACCGAACGGCCACTAACCACCCCCCACCATTTCAAGATACCTAGCTCGCGCCCCTTACACGTCCGCAGTTTGACGACACTTGGACTGCAATCGTGCAATGGATGTCAACCGCCAGTCGCTATACAAGCACGCAATCTCTGAGAACTGCTGAGAAGCGCTTGGAACCCAGTCAGCACTACGAGCAGCGAGCATCTCTAGCCTACACATGTGTGTGCGTTCGTATACAGACGTAATCTTGTGTAAGTAGGTGGTGCTAGCATTAATATTTTATGGAGTGTCCGAGATGTAACCTAACATCCTATTATACATAGCTTGGTTTTTTAAGCCTTCTTTCATCATTAATCCAGAAAACAACTTACCTGAACAACTTTTGGGTCCATCATCAGTATCCCTTGGAACACCTTACTCAAGTCCCTCAGGTTGAAGGTGTAATGCGACTTTGTGGGGGTAGGCAGCAGCTCTTCGACCAAAGCACTGAAGATCTCTAAGGAGGCCTTGAGAAAGGGAGCCTCGCGGACTTTCACTTTTGCATCGATGTTGCGCGTCCAAGAGTTTAGAATCACCGCAAAGATTCCGTACTGAAAATGGTTAATTCGGTTAAGTTTTCAACTCCGTAGTACAAAAAACTTTTCGTTCGTAAGGTAACTTCAAACTCTAGAAAATATTATTTGCCCCATTTTCTGTAGCTTGAAAAAAGCTTGTTGTGTGCCTTTTGTCAGTCAATTAATATTTTCAATACAGGCAAATAATATTTTCTAAAGGTTTTATAATTTTTTCTTATATTTGTGGCATATGAGTGAAGAGTTGGCAACAGGGAAAGTCGTCTCATTCTTGGATAATTTCTATGCTAAAGTTGTCGAAGTGTGTGTAGTCCGTCAACCTACACAAGTCAAAGTAGCGGACTGGGATAGGGATGCAGGAAGTGCCAAAAAGTGTCGATATTTAAAAAAAAATGATATCGATTTCGCTTCATGAAATTCTATTGTGCTTGATTTTACTAGTCCAGTACAAAAAATCTGTCAGTGTTACTATTCGTATAAATACCAAACTAGGAACATCATTTGTTTGTACAAGCAACTCTGTAAAATATAGTTCGCTTTATAGATGTAGGTAGAGAAAATGCCAAAGTGGGAGTTTTTTGCACTTTTTCTATCTACAACTACAGCGAAGTATAATTTACACAGTTAATAGTTTCTGATTAAACTACAGTACCTGCACTTCAATCGTTAAAAACGAATTTTCGATAAATTATGAGTTATAATTTTTTACTGATGGGGGCGCCACTTCGCTGCTATATTCCCCTAAATGCGTTCCGTTAGGATTAGCTAAAAATGTAAAAATGTCTACTTTTTTAAGGCTTTGAATTCCAGCGGTTTTAGTCAGTGGCGACAACGGTGTTGCTATTGGAAATATATCGAATTTGATACATTTGTACATAAGTACTTGATATTTTATATCGATGTATCGAAATAATAAATATTTCTAAAAAATATCAATTTATCGATTAAAAAATATCGATACATTGATATTTATTCTACAAGCCTAGAATAGGACCGTTAGGAACTTCGAGGCCAGTTGCTCAGCTGCCTATAGATCTGGTGGTACTTATAAAGTCATGTCGACCTGTATTCACGTACAGTCTAACAAATTATTTATCGTTTTATTATATTAGTATCCAGGGTCGCCAGATATAAATGAAGTTTTCTCAGAAGATTAAGGATGTTTTTGAGTGAAATATCATTTTAATAACGGACAAATTTAAACTGTATTTATACAAAACCCTAATCAAACCGTTCTATAATATTTTCCTGAGAAATCTTGATCTATATCTGGCGACCATGGCTACTAATTGCTTTGTTTGACTGTACCTTGCTAGTATACTCCATCTCCGTGAAGGACACGTAGTGGAAGTGCCTCATGAGGCGCATGGTGACGGGGTTGCGCCCACCACCGGGGGGGCCCATGGCGGCCACTATGCCCACGTCTACTAGAGTCTTGAACTCGCCGATATTGTCGCGGTCGTACCACCCTGTAGTACACAAAACGAGGTGTTATGTCCTAGCCAGTAATAGTACATTACTGTCGAGGCCTGAAATTAAGCAATTTACGGCCGAGTAATATTGGAAGTACGAGGCGAAGCCGAGTTCCCAAGTGGTTTTGAAAGAACGAGGCGCAAGTCGAGTCCTTTTTAACTAAACGAGGCCGTTAATTACTATTTCGGCCGAGACTTGTATAGTACTTTTCTCTCATTTGCGAGGAAACACAACACAAATTAATTCAACAGTACGTGGGACACTCAGAAAGTTTTGCGAAACTAAAAAAAATTGTTCTATACGTACATATATTTTTATCAAATCTTTTCAAAGTACTTTCCACCAGCCTCTATACAAAGATTCATGCGCCTAAACCAGTTTTCAAAACACTTTTTCCAGTCCGCCGCAGACACCTCGTTTACAGCCTGCTCGAACGCAGCCAGCGCATCTTCCGGCGACGAAAATTGTATCCCTTTGAGCTGATTTTTTATTTTTGGGAATAAAAAGAAGTCACACGGTGCTAGATCAGGGCTGTAAGGAGGGTGACCCAGGAGTTTGACTGGCGTGCTGTCCAGGAAGTCCCTCGTTTTGAGTGCGGTGTGCGCAGGTGCATTGTCGTGGTGGAGCAGTAGCCCGCGGAGCCCTGTGTTTGGTCGCTTGTTGCTTATAACAGAGAAAACTTCTGGCAAACATTTGGTAGTATACCATTCGGCATTAATGCTTCTTTGATCCCGTAAGGGAATTGATACCAAGTGGCCAGTCAAATTAAAAAAGCTAGCGATCAAAATCTTACCCCCGCTTCTAGATCGCTTCACTTTGGTAGGCGTTGGCTCATTTTGAAACACCCAAACAGTCGACTGGCGCTTGGTTTCTGGGTCGTATTGATAAATCCAGGACTCATCACCTGTAACGATGTCGTAAACACGCCGAGACGAGCCTGCTTCAAATTTGTTAAGCATATCACGGCACCATTCCACCCGGGCCTGCTTCTGAGCATCGGTGAGGTTGTGCGGCACCCAGCGTGATACTATCCTCCTCACGCGAAGATGGCTGTGTAGAATCTCGTGAACGCTTCCCGATCCAATCTTCAATATGTGTTGAATCTCCTGATATGTAATTCGCCTATTGTCTTGGATTAAATTTTTCACTGCTAGCACGTTTTCTTCGGTAACAGCCGTCAAAGGGCGACCGCTTCTTTCGTCATCCCCCAAAGTTGGTCGACCGCGCTTGAATTCGTTATACCAACGATACACGGTTGCCTTGGAAGGGCCTTCATCCATGAATGCCATTTGAAGTCTATCGTACGATTCATCCGGTTTCAGGCGACACTTGAAATCGTATAAAATCATAGCTCTTAAATGTTCCCGGCGCAGATCCATATTTCAGTGAGACACAATACTTTGAATTAACTCGCAAAAAATGTGGAGGGAAATTTTGAAATTGGAACTTACTTATTTTTACTTATAAATAATCATATTTTCGAAAAACATTATAACTGGCCAGTCTCCCATATATAAAAACTTTTTTTCGCAATACTTTCTGAGGTTCCTGGTGTGTTAATTTTAAATAATTATGTGTTAGATAAAACAATATTGTGTACGTGAAAATGAAACCGTTTCGCATATGGATTGCTCAAAATATATCGATATGTCGATAGTTTCAATTATATATTTTTTGTACTACCTAGCTCCATACATGTCACAAGTTAGTGTCCGTTACTGCTTTAAAAAAATACAATCGAATTGAGAACCTCCACCTTTTTTTGAAGTCGGTTGATAGTATTGAAAGGTTGATTTAGTCCAGCCGCACATTGGAAGGAAATCACAATGATTCATTCATTGATCATAGAAATAATCTGACGCGCCGGAACCTATACCTATACCATGGTTGTACTTTTACGATGTTATAATAGTATGTTGTACGTCTATGGCATATATAATTATACAGTTAATTTTAGTACCAGCCCCGCAGACTGACAGAATTTTCCGAATCGTATGTCTACTTTTGACATATTAAAATGTAAATACGGTGCTATTTTATGACAATGTGCGGCCGGGCTAAAAATGCTGTAAAATATTGACCGGCTAACTTCATAACTTCCAGATTTCCTGTAAATGCTGTTATTAATTAAATAAAAATGGATGGGCACAAATGGTAAAACGAATAAGCACCGTATCTATTTTCCGCCAAATAGTGATGCTTGCATTGCTGTGTTTCGGTCAGAATGGTACGGGTGCCGGTGTAATTACAATCACATGAGACTTTCCATCTTCATGTCTCTGTTTGGCGAACCGACTTTCGGTACCATTTAGGTAACAGCCTAGATGGTATTGCAGTTGTTATTGGCAAAGGTAACCGCTTAACATATGGTTGGCCTTTAGTTCGTTTCGCCATCCTATACAATAAAATAAAATATAAAAAAAGCTGAAAGCCTCGAAAAAATTACAGGGTTTGCAGTAGATATTTTAAGGATAACTGTATCGTTTAATGAAATTACCAATGATCCATACCTACGGAATTTGTTCGGGTCGGTGTTTGTTTCTTATAAAGGTCTTTACTTTAATAATGGTAAATATTCAAAGTGGTAAATCTACGAAGTGACGAGTATAAAGTAAAAGTTAAAAATAAATATAAAACAAGAAGAGTTAGAGATAAAAAACTAGTTCAACCGAAGATGACAAATTATTATGGAGACAGAATGTCAAAATTTTTAGTTCCAAAAATCCTATCCTATCCTACTACTAATATTATAAATGTGAAAGTTTGTAAGTATGGATGGATGGATGGATAGATGTTTGTTCCTCTTTCACGCAAAAACTACTAAATGGATTTTAATGAAATTTGGCATACAGATAGAACTTAACCTGGATTAACATATAGGCTACTTTTTATCTTATCTTACCTTAACTATTACAAAATTATATAAAATTGTTTGTTCGAGCATCACGCTAACACTACTGGACCGATTTTGATGAAACTTTTTGTGTTTGAAAGCTTATGACTTAAAAACTAGTAAGGGTTTTAAGAAAGAAAGAATAAAAGAAAAAAATTGATTCGTGGGGTGCGTCCTCCCTCACCCGACAGATACGAAGCTTCTATGCATTTGCACGAGCGGATAGTAATGTACGATGGATGGATAGATGGATGAATGAAAGTGGAGTGGAAGTGGAGGAGGAGGTGGAGGTGGAAGTGGAGGTGAAGTTAAGTGGAGTGGAGCGGAGCGGAGTGGAGTGGAGTGGAGTGGAGCAGAGGTGGAGGTGGAGGTGGAAGTGGACTTAACTCGCAAAATAATATACTACATTTAATATACTATAATAATATACTACAAATTATAAATATACTATAAATTTACATTAGTATTACATGTAGTAGTATAAATTAGTAGGATAAGTCTGATGTGTAACTTAAGTTGACTGGACAAGAAAACTTATTAAGTTCATAGATATTGTAATTTTTCATAAAAAAACAATAATTTGACCAATTCCGAAATCGTGTATAGGAACTTAGTTCCGGGATTGAAAACCTTTCTATACACCTAATTAAAACTAATATGATTAATTGTAAAATGTTCCGTGTGGTGCCGGACGTAAAGAATTGCACCAGCCTATATCTTCTCATGGGTGTCGTAAAATGCGACTAAGGGATTCACCAGAGGATGGGCAGCAGCGTTCTCTGAGTATTTAACCAACCACAACTGCGATCGCCAACCCGCCTGCCAAGCGTGGCGATTATGGCATATCCCCCCAATATATGCTTGGGGGAGGCCTGTGTCCAGCAGTGGACGTCTTACGGCTGAAATGATGATTAATTGATTTTTTTATTTCTTACTTATGTATTCCTTACCTTCGTGACATTAATAATGTAATTATAATATAGCCCTTAATTGCGTAACTCAATCTTTTAAAACAAATAAAATTATGTCTCAAATATCTGTAATTTTAAAACAATACGTTACTTAATAGCTTAGCAGTTTTAAAATACTACCACCCCATAAAAGTAAGGCCGGTTGAACTATATCGATAATGCGGAAACGTCCATGTCACATCACTAAAAATCACTCCTACACGTGTCAATTTCGCACATAAACTCATTTCGCTTTCGGTGACGTGATAATGAGGTGACAGTGTCTCTATTACGTCAGTATAATACCTTTATGGTTCATACCGACTACACGTATTAATGATTGTGTTATTATATCGAATGAATTACAAAAAGGAGTTTTTATTGGGGGAATGATTTCGAAACCGGAACAAGGTCGCATTCCCATAAGAATACTGAATACTACAGATAACGAGTTACAACTAGACTTTACAGATTTAGAAGTTAATTGTTTGAGTAACTTTGACATATGCACTTTTAATGACGAATATGTATCAGTTAATCGCGTAAAAACACTATTTAGCATACTTAATGTATCCAAATTAAATACAGAGGAAAAACAAAGCATTGAAAGTATTTGTGCTAAGTATGCAGACATTTTCCATCTACCAGGGGACAAATTATCAGTTTCAAATTTAATGTCGCATAATATTTTTTTTAAAGACAACGTAAACCCGGTATACGTGAAGCCTTATAGAATTCCACACGCACTTAGAAAAGGACTTAAGACACAAATAGACGAAATGATAGCTAATGATATTATAGAAGAAACTACGTCTGAATGGTCTAGTCCGGTACTGCTAGTGCCCAAAAAATCTGACAAAGCTAATGAAAGAAAATGGAGGCTAGTAATAGATTATAGACAACTTAACAATAGAATACAGGACGATAAATTTCCTGTGCCAAATATCACTGATATTTTGGATTCTGTTTCCGGTAGTATTTATTTCTCAAAATTGGACCTCTCCCAATCTTACTATCAATTATTTTTGAACGAATCTTCAAGAAAATATACTGCTTTCACGACAGACAAAATGTACCAGCTTAAACGATGTCCAATGGGGTTAAAAACGAGCCCTAGTGCATTTTCACGATTAATGACCGTTGCAATGAGTGGACTAAATTATGATAAATGTTTCATATATTTAGATGACTGTATTATCATTGGAAAATCATTAATACATCATAATAGGAACCTAATTTCTGTCCTCGAGCGGTTACGAAAAGTAAATTTGAAGCTAAATCCCCATAAATGTGAATTTTTACGTAAAGAAATTATTTACTTAGGGCATAAAATTACAGCGGACGGAATATTCCCAGACCCAAGCAAAACCGATACATTGCAACGCTATCCGAAACCAACAAACGTTGACGAGGTCAAGCGTTTTGTCGCGTTTGCTAATTATTACAGGCGGTTTATACCATATTTTTCAGATATAGCATTTCCTTTAAATCAATTATGTAAAAAGAAATCGAAGTTTATTTGGACATCATCCTGTGAATTGGCGTTTCAAAAATTACAAGGTTGTCTAATTAAGCCTCCAGTCTTACAGTACCCAGATTTTTCTGCAGATAACACTTTCCAGTTACAAACTGACGCTTCGAGAATAGGATTAGGTGCAGTACTATCGAATAAAACCGGCCAAGAGCATGTCGGGCCATGCTCAGTATTATAGGGTTCCTTAAGTAGGTGTTACAAACAAATCAAATCGAATATTAATCACGGCTATTTTAGTTTTTGCAATAGACGGCAGCATTGGCGACTCAGAGAGTGATGTCAGTAGCCGCTAGATGGCGCTATACAGTGCCAAATGTAATACACGGCACTTGACGCCAGCATTGGCGACCCAGAGAGTGTTGTACGACGCCGCTAGATGGCGCCAAATTTAAGAAGTGTGTCGTCAACATAACACAAAGTTACTTTTTGTGATTTTTTCAAATAGAAAGTAGCTAAAGGAGCATTATTTGCTATGATCATTTTTCTCTAAGGTCAATGACCTTTGAACTAGGACGTTTTAAGTATTTTTCAGTTTTCTGTCTATAACTCAAAAAATTATAATCACATTATACTCGAAATAATTTTAAAAGAGAGTTTTCACAAAGGTCTATCAATGTGGAAGATTATAAGTTTCCACGTTGCATAGTTTAGAAATGGCAGGGGGGGGGACACATTGCAAGCCACTTTGGCGGGCTATATTTCGCAGTTGGTACACCTGATAAAAAAGTGGTGTATGAAACATTACCTTCATTTTAGTAGACCTATTCAATGATACCCCACACGAGGGGGTGCAGCGAAAAAAAATTTTTTTTTCCCCATTTCACATGTATGGGTGCCACCCCTAAAGAACGTAAATACTATTTTTTTATTCTTTTAAAATTGAGAACTATATGCAGACTATTTTTTAACAAAATTTCATTTACTTATGTTTATAACTGTAGAAGTTATTAAGCTGTAAAGGATTAGGACAGACGGACAGACGGATAGACGGACAGACGGACAGACGGACGGACATGACGAAACTATAAGGGTTCCTTGTAGGACTTCGGAACCCTAAAAATGGACAAGTTGTGGCTTATGCAAGTCGTAGTTTAAAGTCAGCCGAAACCCGATATCCAGTAATCGACTTGGAACTATTAGCTATCGTTTGGGCAGTTCGGCATTTTAGACCGTATCTGTACGGTAGAAGGTTCAAAATCTTAACCGACCACAAACCACTTATTTACTTATTTAGTTTAAAAGATCCTTCCAGCAGATTAACAAAATTTAGGCTGTATCTGGAAGAGTATGACTTTGAAGTCGAATACGTCCCTGGTCGGCACAATGCAGCCGCAGACGCACTGAGTAGACTACAGATGACGTCAAGTGACCTTCAGTCTTTACAAGAACATGTAGTTTCTGTAATGACGCGAGCAGAAAGAAAAAAGATTTTGAGTGAAAATGACAACGCAGGCTCGACATTCGATGCACCGATGTACGAACAACCTGTGGCGGTCGAAGTTCTTAGATTACCTAAGAACTATGTAGAATTGATATTTACAAATTCGCTTATTAATACCATTAAAAAATATGAGTACATACTTTCTGATAAAGGTTATTGCGCATACGTGCCATCGCAGTCAACTGTCTTTCTAGATTCTCGATCGTTATCTACCGGCGAGGTGTTAGCGATAGATCTAGAGATATTATGCAAAAAATTTAATATATCAGAATTATTGATAGTAAAAAATAAGCGAATAAAAAATAATATGACTACGCTTATTCGAGTAATAAAAGAGTTTAAAATTAATTTACCTCGATTACTCATTACTAATGAAATTATGAAAATAAATAATCCTGAAGAAAAAAGGATCATATTAAATGATTTTCATATATTGCCCACCAGTGGACATGCTGGTGTAAATAGAATGCTTAACAATATAAAGCGCCATTATTTTTGGCCAAGGTTGAGTCATGACGTAACCGAGTTTGTTAAAAGATGTAGGCAGTGTCAATTTCACAAACACTCAAACAAACAGGTAAAAGAGCCCTTAGTTATTACATCCACAGCCACGACGGCTTTTGAAAAAGTAAGTTTAGATATAATGGGTCCCTTAGATATAGATTGTCATAATTATAAATATGTTTTATCCTTGCAGTGCGACTTAACTAAATTCGTCGAAACTTATCCGTTACAAACCAAAGATACTGTAACGGTTGCTAAAGCTTTCGTAAACAACTTTATTTTGAGATATGGGATACCAAGAGAAATCATTACCGACCAAGGCACGGAATTCATGTCCTCAGTCATGTCTGAGATTTGCAGTCTGCTAAATATTAAAAAGTTGCATTCCACAGCATACCACCACGAAACAAAGGTTCGTTAGAAAACACACATAAATCATTAGGTGCTTATCTTAGAATGCAATGTCAAAATAATCGAACCGATTGGAGTAGCTGGTTACCATTTTGGGCATTTTCATTTAATACAGCAGTTCATACCGAATCAAAATACACACCGTTTGAATTAGTCTTTGGCAAGCTTTGTAATCTTCCCAGTAACTTACAACATTGTATAGACCCCTTATACAATTATGACAGCTATCCAAAGGCATTAAAGTTCAGATTACAAAAGGCACAAGTCGACGCAAGGAATAATTTGATAGAAAGTAAACTAAATAGGAAATTAACTTACTACATGAAATCTAACAGTGTTAGATATAAGAAAGGAGACTTAATATTATTAAGAAATCAGTTAGGAGATAAATTAGATAGTGTTTATAATGGACCATACGAAGTTTTAGAAGAAATTTCACCAAATGTCAAAATCTTAAAAAACAATAAAGAATACATAATTCATAAGAATAATACTAAAATATTTTATGATTAAGAAGTAATGTAAAAAAAAAAAACTGTAATCGACATGTCCTTATAAGTAGTGTTTTTTTTTTTCCTTTTAGTATCCGGGGGGCGTGAAGTGAGACTTTTTCAGGGGAGTTATAATGTATGGTTTACTAATTCCAAAAACATACAATTTAATTGTATGCTTATTGGTAAATATGCGCTACTTAAAAGGACTGCCGACTAAGCGTTTCAGTAGTCGCTTAAGCTTAGGTATAAGTTTTAATGTGATGTACTTCACTCCTTTTGTAGCCCTCTTAGGGTAAAGGTCGTAATAAAGATACATGTGATTTTGAATTACGACTTTCAATTAAAGAGTCGTGATAACCTTGCAAGGTATTTTGCTGAACATGAGCCTCCCCTTCGGTCACGGCAGCCAATCTCAACGGAGACTAGCCATCTGCGCAGGGCACATTTTATTTATTTTAATATTTGTCGTGATAGATACGATACACACACATATTCTGTGAACATTTCAACCGGCTACCTATTACCGTTCAAAAGATACAGCCCTGTGATAGACAGACGGACGGACGGAAGGACAGCGTAGCAAGAGTAATAGGGTTACGTTTGACACCCTTTGGGTACGGAACCCCAAAAATTAAAAACAAAATGATCTCCCATTGGGTATACCGCCACTATCTGAGCAGTAGCCTGATTCACAAACGTTCGAAAAATTTCCGTTTCCGAAGTAAAATTTGACCGGCAAATAAAACAAAACGACCATTTCCTGCGACCATGAACGCTGCAAAGCATTCGAAACGTCAGGAAAACCAATTTTAATAATAATACACGATGTAATTCGGTTAAACTTGTTTTATTAAGAAACAAAACAATTTGAGAACCGAACGGATTCGGAAACGCAACGCGAAATTCATGGAAACTCTCCCGTGAGCCATTTGCTGTCGGAAAGCACTCGATGTAAAATTAAAGAACTATGAATAGCGTTTCCGAATGCGTTCGATTCTTAAATCTTTTTTTTTTGTAATATAACAAGTTTGACCGGATTACATCGTGTATTATTATTAACATTGCTTTTTCTGATGTTTCGAATGCTTTGCATTATTCGTAGTCGCAGGAAGTGGTCGTTTTGTTTCGTTTGCCAGTCAAATTTCACTTCGGAAACGGAAACTTTTCGAACGTTTGTGAATCAAGCCACAGGTAGCCTATACATTATTTGCTTCCGGATGCAATACCTCCAAAGTCCATGAACTGCCTCAGTAGCTCAATAGGCGGCTGTGCACCATACACTTCTAGAGCAGACATGTTGAGGTCGTCTATGAAGAAAACCTGCCGCTTGGTGGGCGGAGGACCGAACACTCCTCGACGGCGACGCTCCAACTTGCCGTCTATTACATCCTGGGGACAATGATGGTATATAATAGTAGATTAACACATAACATAACATGACGCCTGTATTTCCCCGAAGGGGTAGGCACTAGTAGGCAGAGGTGTGTAGCACATCCACATTTCGCCAGTTATGTTATAGCCCCATGTAATAGGGGGCGAGCCTATTGCCACTAACCGGGCACAAATCCAGACTCCGGGCTGCTACTGAGAATTTCCTAATGAAAAAACTTAATAACACTGCTTTAAAAAAAAATTAGATAGATAGATAAAACTTTTATTTAGTAAATTCGACCACCCTTACTGCTTACGAAATAAAGACGCTGTCAATGTTAAACTGTTACCACAAAATTAAACAAGACACAAGGCATACAAGTAAAAATACACAATTAAAAGACATATTTTACACTAGAAAAAAATGCGTATTTGTCATGTCACATCGATCAAGCTACATTTTACAAAGTATAAATCCTATTATCCTACTAACATAATAAACTAGCCTATGCTCACGACTTCCCCCGCGTGAATGTCGTTTATCGCGCATACCTCGGGAACTGTTCGTCTTCCCGAGATAAAAAGTAGCCTTAATGTTAATCCGGGTTATGTTCTATCTGTATGCCAAATTTCATTAAAATCCATACAGTAGTTTTTGCATGAAAGAGTAACAAACATCCACACATCCATACATCCTCACAAACTTTCAAACTTATAATATTAGTAGGATAGTATATCATATTAGTAAGATTAGTAGGAAGTAGGACATAAACGCAAGCGGGGGGACATCTACTGCTACTCTAGGCTAGTGTCAAAATAATATGATGTCTACCTGAGTCTGGTTAGCCGAGGTCCTGGCAGAGAAGACGAGGAACTCGCACTGAAACTTCCTGTGCAGTCCCCGCGATAGCTTGGCGGAGATGGTGACCGTCTTGCCCGTGCCGGTGGGGCCCACGCAGATCACGTGGTTGTAGTTGATGATCTTATAGCCCAGGATCGCGGCGCTGCGCACGTTGTCCAGCGTTGGCACTTCGATGTCTGCGTAAAGTGGGTAGCGGTTGAATCATGCTTGATCTTCAGTTGAGTTAATCCAGAAGGCCAATTCTCGTAATTAATTACGTTCAAAATATACGACGTGTTATTGAATTAACTCAAAACCTGAAACAAACTAGTTCAGAATCGAGAGTAGAATCCATTACACTACTTTTTACCATAGATTAATTTTTACCAAAAAAATATTTTCATACCATGCCGAGTCTAAAAGTTTCATACGACGACGCGGCGCTAAGCGCAAAGGCGAGCGAAACCCAGTAAAAGTGTGATGGAAACTTTTGGGTAACATTCGTTTTCTAAAACTATTAAAACTTAACATAATTTTAAGAAGTTATTCACCTCCCGAAACAGTAGCGTCGTCGAGAGTCGCACGATTGTGAATGAATCTAGCGCTATGAATCGATTAGAGTAACCATGATACCAAAAATTACAAATATCTTTTACATTAATAAATGAAAATTAATAATTATTTTCCATATCAATTTATTATAATAAAAACTAGTTGGGGTGTCTGAGGTTTTGAGTTATTCCAATGACACGTTGTAGTTCCAAACTAATGTCAATGATTTAAATCTCATTCTCCAGACAGTAGATGTTCCCGTTTGCCGTTTATTTGTGACACTTAGGTCATTAATGTCACCAATAAATCAATCAGAATTTATTGCACGCATTACATTCAACATTAGGCGTCTATTGGGTTGTATGGTCGATGCTAGACAAGTACAAATGTATAAAAGATTAGAAGGATAATCATGTAAATATTTATAATAAAACAAAGTTTAACCGGATTAAATCACGTATATTATTTAAATTGGTTTTCCTGACGTTTCGAAAGCTTTGCAGCATTTCGTGGTCGCAGGTAGACTAAGATGACAATCGTCTTTACAGATATTTCTAAAAAAATATTTTAATCTACCGTACAGTACAATATTATTAATTAAAATCGTTTTGATGCACGCAGTAATCACTCACAATATCATTATCTTTCCACCATCCTTGTCAGTTAGCTACCGTGGCCAAATCTTTGTTACAGAGAGCACATCGCATCTGCGACGCCGACCACCTGGCAGGGGAACTTTACCATGTGAAGCATGTTCTCAAGCATAATAACATGCGAGCTCCACATCCCCATCGCAAACGCCGCCCGAAACCCAGCACAGTTGATCTTCGACCTGCTGTTCTAACATTCATCAAAGTGGTCACCGACAGAATTGGTCATATCTTGAAGCGTGCTTCTATCAAAACCTATTTCAAGCCCCAAAGAAAGATCAGCCAACTCCTCCGACCGGTGAAGTGTCACATTCCCTTACAAGATGCAGGGGTCTACAAGATTGATTGTGATTGTGGGTTATCATACATAGGGCAAACAAAGCGTAGTATAGCCACTAGAATTAAAGAACATATAACTGACGTCAATAACAGACGCTTCACAAAGTCTGCAGTGTGTGAACATGCCCTAGACAAACCCAACCATTTTCTTCGATTTGGTAAACCACAAGTTCTGGCGAATGAAAACCGTTATGTACCTAGAATGCTCCGTGAGGCTATTGATTTTAAAAAACATCCTAATTTTAATAGAGAAGATGGTTGGCAGCTGCCACCTGTTTGGAACCCAGTCCTAAAAATAATCAAGTCCCAAACAGCACGCAACACTGTAAAAGATAATGATATTGTGAGTGATTACTTCGTGCATCGAAACGATTTTAATTAATAACCAGCTTTTACCCGCGGCTCCGCTCGCTTTAATTTCTGCTAACCCACGTCAGTCCAGTCCAGTCCATTCCAGTCCAGTCCACTGTCCCACTGTCCCGCTGTCCCGCTGCCCCGCTGCCCCACTGCCCCACTGCCCCACTGCCCCACTGCCCCGCTGCCCCACTGCCCCAATGCACCGCTACCCCACTATACCACTGCCCCACTGCACCGCTGCCCCACTGACCCACTGCCCCGCTGCCCCGCTTCCCCTCTGCCCCGCTGCCCCACTGCCCCGCTTCCCCGCAACCCCTCTGCCCCACTGCCCCGCTGCGCCACAGCCCCGCTGCCCCACTGCCCCGCTGCCCAGCTGCCCCGCTACCCCACCACCCCACTGCCCCGCTGCCACACTACCCTGCTGCCCCACAGCCCACAACTGCCCCGCTGCCCCACTGCCCCACTGCCACCCACAGCCACGGTACCCCGCTGCCCCACTGCCTCGCTGCCCCGCTACCCCACTGCCCCGCTGCCTGCCCCGCTGCCCCCCACTGCCACGCTGGCCCGCTACCCCACTGCCCCACTATCCCACTGCCCCGCTACCCCACTGCACCAATGCGCCGCTGCCCCACAGCCTGCCCCGCTTCCCCACTGCCCCGCTGCCCCACTGTCCCGGTGCCCCACTATCCCATGGCCCCGCTGCCCCGGTAACCTACTGCCCCGCTGCCCCGCTATCCCACTGCCCCGCTGCCCCACTGCCCCACTCCACTACTGCCCCACAGCCCCGCTGCCCAACTGCGCCGCTACCCCACTGCCCCGCTGCCCCACTATCCCACTGCCCCGCTGCCCCGTTACCCCACTGCCCCGCTGCCCCGGTAACCCACTGCCCCGCTGGCACGCTGTCCCGCTGCCCCACTGCCTCGCTGCTCCGCCCCACTGCCTCGCTGCCCCACTGTCCCGCTGCCACGCTGCCCCACTGCCCCGCTACCCCACTGCCCCTCTATCCCACTGCCCCACTGGCCCACTGCTCCGCTGCCCCACTACCCCACTGCCCCACCGGCCCACTGCAACTGTCCTACAGTCCCACTGTCCCACTATCCCACTGTCCCACTGTCCCACTGTCCCACTGTCCCACTATCTCACTATATCACTAATTCACTATCGTCCCGTCCCATGTCCCATGTCCTGTCCCATGTGCCGTCCCACTGTCCTGTCCCATGTCCCGTCTCATGTCCCGTCCCATTTCCCGTCCCATGTTCCATCCCCTGTCCCGTCCACTGTCCCGTCCCCAGTCCCGTCCCCTGTCCCGTCCCCAGTCACATCCCCAGTCCCATCCCCTGTCCACTCCACTCCACTCTATCGTACATTACTATCTGCTCGTGCAAATGCATAGAAGCTTCGATCTGTCGCACAGAGTACATTGTTATATACTGAAATAGAGACCAATCTTCAACCACAAAACAGGTAACCGCTTACTAGCGCCATCTGATACTTTCAGTGTGAAACTATCACCTAATCTAAAAATAAAGAATGCAAAAAGAGAAACGCTTCGTGAGGATCGAACGCACGTCCTGCTTTTACAAATCAGACCACAAGATCGTACTGCTACGAACACTAATGACTTACTTGCGAATTTTAGCACTATAATCAACCAGTCAAAATCAATAAAAGTAAAATACTTTATTATTCCAAAAACAACAAAACTGGCTCTGAAATAGATACTTATTTAATAATGTAATATTTGGTGAAAAATCAGTACAATTATCTCGTAAAATGAAATCATAATCTCTTTGGAGCAATTATCCAATACGGGGTCATGTAGCGACATCTATCGAATATTGAATAAACTATTACAATATCTCGTTTCTTAAATTTGTAAAACCTGCCATCTATTACTTTTAGTCCGTAACAGTAACAAATATAATGCTACTAAATTAAAAACCACCATCTTACCTGTTATCTACAAGCATTCGAAGTACTACGTATTTTTGCAGCGTTGTAAAAGCTGTTGTACCCGATTATTTGTTTTAAGATTGAGCACCCTGATCTGTCGGGTGAGTACGCAACCCACGAATTATTTTTTTTCTTTTTTTTTTCTTTCTTTCTTTCTCAAAACCCATACCAGTTTTTAAGTCAGATCATCAGCTTTAAAACAAAAAAGAAATCATCAAAATCGGTCCAGTAGTTTTAGCGTGATGCTGGAACAAACAAACAACCAAACAGACGTTTACAATTTTATAATAGTTAAGATATATTACGGTAGTTTTTTTTTTTTTTTAATATCTGTAAAGACGATTGTCATCTTAGTTTACCTGCGACCACGAAATGCTACAAAGTTTTCGAAACGTCAGGAAAACCAATTTAAATAATATACGCAATTTAGGCCTATGTCCAGTAGTGGACGTCTTTCGGCTGTAATGATGACGCAATTTAATCCGGTTAAACTTTGTTTTATTATAATGTGTAGTGATCGCGAAAACCTAAGAAGTTATTATGTGAATATTTACCAGCATACTGCCAGTCGGGGTCGACGACGTAGGTGCTCATGTTGGCCATCCAGTTGTACCAGTATGGGTTGGCGGGCTCGCCGTCTTCAGTAGTGTCAGTGAAACCACCATCGTGAAGCCTGATGATTAAATTTTTAAAAAACAGTTACTTGACTAATACGATAGTTTCAAGTGGTTGCAATCCATCGCTGATATAAACAAGAGCATGTCGGGCCATGCTCAGTATTATAGGGTTCCTTAAGTAGGTGTAATTACAAACGAATTAAATCGAATATTAATCATGGCTATTTTAGTTTTTGCAATAATCGGCAGCATTCGCGACTCAGAGCGTGTTGTTAGTAGCGCCATCTAGCGATAAATTCAAGAAGCCAAATTTAAGACGTTTGTCATTTCAAAGTTACTTTTTGTGATTTTTTCAAATAGAAAGTAGCTAATGGAGCATTATTTGCTATGATAATTTTTCTCTAAGGTCAATGATCTTTGAACTAGGACGTTTTAAGTATTTTTCAGTTTTCTCTCTATAACTCAAAAAATTATAATCACATTATACTCGAAATAATTTTAAAAGAGAGTTTTCACAAAGGTCTATCAATGTGGAAGATTAGAAGTTTCTACATTGCATAGTTTAGAAATGGCAGGGGGGGGGACACATTTCAAGCCACTTTGGCGGGCTATATTTCGCAGATGGTACACCTGATAAAAATGTGGTGTATGAAACATTACCTTCATTTTAGTAGACCTATTCAATGATATCCCACACGAGGGGGTGCAGCGAAAAAAAATTTTTTTTCTCCATTTCACATGTATGGACGCCACCCCTAAAATACGGAAAAACGATTCTTTTATTCTTTTAAAATTGAGATCTATATGTAGACTATTTTTTAACAAAATTTCATTTACTTATGTTTATAACTGTAGAAGTTATTAAGCTGTAAAGGATTAGGACAGACGGACAGACGGACAGACGGACAGACGGACAGACGGACGGACATGACGAAACTACAAGGGTTCCTTGTAGGACTTCGGAACCCTAAAAAAGAGTGTTTGTAGTAACTATTAACAATACAATAAAAATCCTCTTTATTGCACAACATAAAAACATGATAAATATAAACTAAAGATAAGCGTACAACTGGCGGTCTTATAGATCCACGGCGATCTCTTCCAGACAACCATTGAATGGACTGAAATATCTTGGAAGAAACTCAACTTAACTTACTATTTGACTTCAGTAATCATTGCGAATTTTTGGCATTTTGTATAAAAATTGTACAAATAAAAAAAAATTGTCAAGTACCTATCCAAAGAAGAGCAATTACATGATTTATAAGTATAGGATCAGCGACAAAACGAGTCCACAAGAGGCATTATCAATTGCAGATGCAGTTACAACGACTGATCGCGAGCGATTTACACTTGAAACGCTGCTATCCAAAGCATTTGAGAAATACAAGATCTTTTGGCAGTTTTACAGACAACCCCCAGGCCGTATGCCTGTAAAACTGCCGTGTCGTGCCGTGTTATTCGTGCGGCCAGAGCAGAAAGTTTTGTTTCATCCAGAAAACTAAAAAAAACATTTTCACAAACAAAAGGAACAGATAGTTTCACAATAAATCACTTACGTGTAATCATAGACTCTTCCTTCAGCCGGGAACAGAGGCTTGAGTCCCGCTTCGGTGGTGGTCTGTCGAATAAAGTCGGAGAATATCCCGCGTCCGTTGAGATCGCACGTCGCCCCCACCGACCAGATAACTGCCCACACAACCCATAATGGGGCCAGACGAGCTTTGGTGACAAACAAGTTATCGAATTAGTCTTTTAAAACATCAGCTTAAGCCCAGGGCTTTTTCTATATTGTAACATATACATGCACAAATACCAAAATCGACTATCTGCTAGCAAATAAATATTTTGTTCGTGTAACCCGCAGCGCAGTTGGCTTCTTCGATTGGTTGCTTAGGAGTGACTGAAGGAACGAGGTATCATGTTCCGACAACCAAAAGAAGGATCCTCTGACCAGACTGGGTCTGCACCTGGCGGCCTACTGCTCAACAGTTACTATCGGGGTCTTCTCAGCGCCCCGCAAGGGGCGCGAGGAATCGGGCTCGGGTGTAGGGCCCCCTTTCCCGAGGTGTCGGGTTCGCGGCCCATAAGAGTACGGACCGGTAATTGGATCGGGTTCTGGACCCTTATTGGCTAGCGGGCCGGTTGAAAAAACGTTCCCTAATAGGCGCGGGATTTCTACGCGGCAACATGTGTTATTGTTATGTGTGTCTGTAGGGGCGCCTGAAGTGTTTCACGCTGCCCGAGCGACCAGATCCCCACTAGACGAGACCCCCAGTTACCTGGGGGAGGCCCGGCAAGGGTCGGTCAAGCTACAAGGGCAGCGGGCCCAACAGTTGATGTTGGGTGCTTTTATATACAATACTAAGTTGCGTGTCATACTCTGCTTGCGCGATTCAGAATTCTGTGTCGTCATCGACTACGTCGTCGTCGATCGTCTTGATGTGTGAGCAATCGTTGCGTTTTGAGAGCTTGCCAGTGCCAGTGAAGGTTCCAGCCTGGTCAGAAGATCCTCCCTTTGGTTGGAGGAACATGATACTTCGTTTCTTCACATTAGTGACCCCGACGTGTTACTTAGATACTCCATAAAAATTATGACCTTGTCTTTCTATCTCTAATTGGGAAAATCATGGTTAGATAGGTAATTAATTTAAATCGTAAGTCTTAAGTCACCATGCTGGACAAATGTGTTGGTTATTGAACTCTGCGGATGAGTTTTCGAGGCACGAAGTACACTTAAAACGTTGTACCACATTAATATTTCTCCTGTATAACCTAAGACTTTAGAATTGTTTTTGATAACATCAATAACTTTTACCTAAAATGCCAGTAAACATAAACTCACGCATCAGAGCCAAGAAATTCGCTGGCGGTGGTGGTCTATCGTCCTTCCCAGTTAACGGCCTGAGGCGATAGTCCAGTAGCTCCAAGAACTTGAGCACCAGGGCCGAGTCGATAGACACCACGATCTCCGTCAGTTTCGACCGGACTAGCTCCAGAGCGGGGTATAAGTATGTCGCAATTAGTGGTAGCACAAGCTTGCGGATGGGGTCTGCTATCTGTGAAAGTATAGACTTCGTATTTATTTTTTGTGTAAAAGATACAAAAATCATTCATCATCATCATTTCAGCCGAAAAACGTTCACTGCTGGTCATAGGCTTCCCCCAAAAGGGGCGGGGAATATGCCATAATCGCCACGCTTGGCAGGCGGGTTGGTTGGTTAAATACTCAGAGAACGCTGCTGCCCATCCTCTGGTGAAAAAAACATTTACCGACTCATAAATAGCTTAAGCTAAAAATTTCGGCCGGGATTCCTCCCGGCCAAATTCCGGTTACGGCGGCGGACTCAGCGGAGACTAGGCATCTGCGCGGAACAACAACACACACACTTGTGCACCATAACAATTAAAACACAGGTGCACTCTCTATTCCCTCACTGTCATAATAATAAATAAGGCCTTGTTGAGACGTGCGTCTGTGTGAGTGCGTCGTTTCGAGCGCTAGTACGTAGTTACCGTACTGCATGTTATGATTACTGTGTTTCAGCTCACCGGGGGGAGATTGCTCTTAATCCAGGCGTTGACCAGCGGCGGCAAGCCTACCACCATGGCATCTAAGTACACCATGCCGCAGCGAGATACCGTAGCAGGGGAGGCTACTGCCAGGTCAGCTACTTCGAAGATCATGCGCTGGCGATCAGTCAGCTTCATTATCTCGCCACTTGAGAGGCATAGCTTCTTGTTGTCGTCTAGTACCTGAAAATAGAATAAACATTATACGCTTCTTCAACATTCTGAACGTAGTTCAGTTCTAATAGCCACAGGTACAGTAAAAATTATAGACGAAGTGCTGCGAACAATCATAGTGAAGCCAAAAAAAGTGCTCCTTCGTGTACAACCAGCGCTCACGCACACACCATGCACCTGAAGGACATTTGCTTTCACGACGGTTACTGGACGGTGCCGCTACATGTGTACTGAGAGGGGTGAGCACGGTTTGAGGTGCATGTGTGTGCATGAGCGCTGGTTGTACACGAAGGAGCACGGTTTTTTTCGCAGCACATATATATAACGAGACTTTTTACTGTTCTTGTACAGTAAAAAAAAACGGTTCAGGCAACTTATTTTTATGTTAAAATAAATGATTACTGACTTTATTTTCACTGTTTTTTCAGTTATTCTCACTGTTTTTTCAGTTAGTTTTACTTCTTTGGACAATTGGCTCTCTTTTTACTGACCAAAGCGGTGAATATTACCGAAAAATGGATGGTTTTTTTGCAGTGATAGCTAACAGACGAAAGGTTAACTAGGTGTGGACTAATAATTACCGTAATTAATCTCTTTACGACCTTGTAGACGGTGATTTATTTAATAATGACAGTTCAAACAAATCCTTAACTAAATGAGATACAGGCACAGACCAGTAAGCCTCTAGACGCCGATTAGCCGGATACCCCTTGTCACAAAGCATATTCAGTAGCTGCATGGCATACGCCCCCCCGCCAATAGGTAAGTATACCACTCCGTCAGCGAGCGGCACCAATCATACCACCGAACTTTTGACCCGACCAATCATAACACGCCGTCCGCCCCCTGTACCCCACCAACATTTTACGACTGTGTTCTCATCTCATGCAAAACATTGTTTATGCGGTGTCTTGAGGCTTACTGGTCTGTGGATATAGGGAAACTTTATTTGGAGACATATGCTCTTTTTTTTATAAAAAAATATATTGGCATGATTAGATTTCTGGGTAAGCGCGAACATTCGTTAAACATTAATGAAGTTGTCAACTATTATTACCCAAATCAACTCAGTTTCTTGTAAGGCAGAGTACATCTTATGTGAGAAAAAATCTGAATAAAAGATATGTCTGTGATATGTATTTAATTTCAAAAATTAATGAATGAAACAGTGTCAGAATCCCTGTAGCCTCAGAGTAGCAAATTATATTGCAATTCTCTATTATTTCATAGTTCTGAGCGGTTTTCTTAGTCACTAGCAAATACTTTATACCTATTACGTGCGTGAGCCGTGGCAATATAATTATGATTTTAATCCTACTTCTCTTAAAAATGAAAACTATTGGAAAAAATATCTTTGAATTTATTAGTCAATTATTTTATTTTACATGTGGGCCCATCTCCTTTGTGTAACAAAGAATAGACAAAATGAAGTTTTTTAGCTTATGGAATGTACATTTATCTACTTTTCCGAATACTATAGCTCGGGTACGTAAACTAATGTTTCCAATAAAAAAATTAAGGAACGTGGTTGATATGTCACTCCTAAAAACGATATACCTTGCATTAGTGCAATCATTGTTGACATACTGTATTACGGTATGGGGCGGCACTTTTAAAACTTCTATGCTTCGACTCGAGAGAGCGCAGAGGGCTGTCTTGAAGGTCTTACTGAATAAACCATATCGTTACGCCACGACGCAAATATATAAAGATACTTCAGTTCTGACTGTCAGACAGCTCTATGTGCTCCATATCATCCTTCGAAAACACTCCTCGCTAGCATACGATCCTCGGTTACTAGCAAACAAACGCCGTAAATACGATGTATGCCCCACAACAAAATTCAATACTTCCTTAGCTGGCAGACACTTTCAACGCCTGAGTGGTCGCCTTTATAACAAATTGAGCAAAATCCGTAACATATATCCTCTTCCTAAACACAAATGCAAAAAAGTACTAAAAGAAATACTTCAAGCTCAAACATACGATGAGACGGAAAGCCTTTTCGTCAATGAACTCTAAGTTACTATATATACCCAAATACGATGATTCAGTAATACACACACACACATACTATACATCCCAACATACCTGCCACATACCCGAACACATACATTCACCTCCACGCAAACATACATCGACACGCCACCAACCACAGTCACAAATAACACACCCACCCCACACACCCCAACAAAGACAAACACAGCCCACCACAACTAACACACACCCACTTTTACTCTTTACAGCATGCCTTTTTAATAAATTATTATATTTTAATCTTCTACTATAGAATACAAATCTTTATAATTGTACTTACCACTCTCTAACTGATACGCAAATCAAAATTTGTATCTAACTGCTAAAATTGATTGTTTTAAGCTGTAGGGGAAGGCCCAGCGCCGTGTCTGTCACACAGTTATTATACTAGCACGGGCACCGCCGTTAACTCTATCTTAAATACCTATGTGCAAACAAAACAATATTGTTATCTAAGTAAGATAGATAAGTTGAACCACACTCTGAATAATAAAGATTTTAAATTTTTTTTTAATTTTATAATATTATCTTACCTTTAGTTATCCTGATGCGTAAATAATGATAAATCTGTCACTATGTACCTATGCAACCAAATGATATTCGCTTTCTTACTACCTACCTACCCATAATTTAAAACTATAAATAAAATCTAAAGTAAACCTAAGTAGACACTTTTGTAACGCGAGCGTGCGCGCACCACCTGACGCTCGACCGCGTCGACTCGGTCCCGGAGCGTAGGTATATTTTTATAGTCACGTGGTGGAGTGAGCCAGGCCTGCTACTAGCTAGACATGCGTTAAATGTATCACTGAACTGAAAAGAGAGATACGTATCTTTTTGATCAAAAGATACATATCACTCATTTGTATCAGTAGTTCATTTCGTTCAGTAGGTTGGAGGTAGTTCTCGTTCTGCTGTTGATTTGGCTCAGTGTTCACAGTTAACTTATCATCTTATCCGTAGTTCAGTAAATTGATAAAAAAGACTGAACGTATCATCAATATTAGTTATCGTCCATATTTCTCTAAATAATTTATGTAGTTTATTATTACAAAAAAGCTTAATTTATTGTGTTTCCTATTAGTAGAGTACCTACATTATTTTGGAAGATTTTATTGCATACATGAGGTGAGGTCGGTGAGGACGACGGTGAGTCGTCGCTATCGTGACTCATGATACGAAGATACATTCGGATACACCTGATACGTTTGAGAGCGGGTGAACGAGAGATCGATATATTCATGAACTAGTTCATTTTTGTCTTTCGTTTGCGAACTACCCATGTCTACTACTAGCGACCCTGTCAACTGAACATCTAAAATGGTGGAACCGCGTTCATGTGCATAACGTAGTGTCTATCTTTAGCAGTAATATGTACATACGCAGCCAGTCCTTTGAAGACGTTGCCCATTGCCATGAAGTCCAGCTGATCAGAACACTTGAACACGACGCATTGTACCGCCAGAGCCTTTGCCAGGTCCTGGAAATATCGAGCAACAATTTTTACAACAATATTTTATCTTCATAAGAGTAGCTTAGCTTTCTACCAGAGCTATGCGAGGTAGCTAACAGCCGTTTTCAATTACCGATCTATAATAATAATCAATAATCTATCTATAATACCTTAGCGGTGAGCGAGAAAAAATCCACTCTAGCGATATCTATCGCGCCACATGCGAACTAACACTGACTTACTGGATGACGTCACAGATCCTGAATCGCGCTTTGGAAGTTTGACGCGCAATTATTACCATGAATGCAGACACCCAACATCAACCGTAGGGCCACACGTTCGTCCCCCTAACACCAAACGTTTCCCGTGCGGTCTCCCCCGAACCTGACTCATCGTGCCCCTTACGGGGCTTTAAGACGATTATACAACATGTAACTTGAAACTTGACAAAAAACGCCAAACACGCAAAGAGAGACCTAAGCCCTCCTATACATATACATATAATTCTGCGGGACAACTATATTACTTTTCTTGCGATAGGGTATTTAAAACCAAGTTCGGTCTAGCGAGCCATATAAGGGCTCATGCTAGGAAATAATTTGTTGGGGTCGCCGTTACCGAAATCGGTAAGGAGGACTATATATACAACATGTAACAGAATGAACGCAAGACCTGAAAGTAGTTTGTTCAGAATCACTAGGAGAATCGATTAGTATGGTTTTTATACCATGTTACATTTTTCCCAAAATCTTTGGATACTAAGGATAAATAAGTGTATCGGCGGATTCAGAGTAAGTCCTGGACCTCACCAGGAAGACCAGCGAAATGGGTTTCCGTGTGTCAGGTTACCCCTAAACGGCATCCTGCAACTATCCATCAACCGACTCGGTAATTTACTGATGCCTAAAAACCAAGTGATATGGTGATTTTGAAAAAATAATAATATTGTAATAAGATAGACAGTATTTAATTTATAATATTCTAATTGGGGTGCCTAAGGTCTTGCTTTCATTCTGTTACATGTTATACAGCGACCTCGCGGCCCGACAGGCATAGAGATGCAGCCTGGTTGGAGGATCCTCCCTTTGTATTGGAGGGATATAATACCTCGTTCTTTCACACCCCCAATAGCTAAGCTGCGCTGCGTCAATCTAGCAAAATGAAGAAATCTTATTGGTGGGGTTTTTCCTCACTCACCGCTTAGCTTCCTCGTTTAGCTCTGGTGAAAAGCCACTCTTAACCTTTAAACGCTGAATATGTCAGACTATGGCCTATGTCCAGTAGTGGACGTCTTTCGGCTGAAATGATGATGTCAGACTATACAGAAGAAATATTTGCAATTATGATTACACCCTGGGTTGGTTGTGCTCGATCACAGACCAGTAAGCCTCAAGACGCTGCATAAACCGCCGGTGCCGGTGAAATTACAATCACATGAGACTTTCCATCTTCATGTCTTAGTTTCGTGAAACGACTTGCGGTACCATCTAGGCAACAGCCAAGGTGGTATTGCAGTTGTTATCAGCAAAGGTAACCGCTTAACATCAGCTGGGCCTTTAGCTCGTTTCGACATCCTACACTATAAAAAAAAAAAAAAAAAGTTTTGAATGAGAACACAGTCGTAAAACGTTAGCGGGGTACAGGGGGCGGACGGCGCGTTATAATTGGTCGGCTCAAAAGTTCGGTGGTATGACTCGTGCAGCTCGCTCATGGAGTGACGTCCCGATTGGCGGCGGGGAGTGTGATGTGCAGTGCTACTGCATTATGCTTGGTGACCGGGGGTATCCGGCTAATTGGCGTCTAGAGGCTTACTGGGCTCGATTCAACTTTCTAAAGTGGGGTTTTCCGTGAAAAAATCTCAGTAGCAACACGAAATTTTAGGTACAGGCAGAGATGTATAGTAGATCCACATGTCGCCAGTTACCTTGGTAGTCTCGGTCTTGCCGGTCCCGGCGGGTCCAGCGGGTGCTCCGCCAAACTTGAGGTGCATCGCGCACATCAGCGTCAGGTAGCAGCGGTCCGTTAGCGGCGTGATCACTAGGCGACCGCTGGGCATTAAACATAACAAATACAACCTTAATAATTTCTTAAGTTTTCGCGATCACTACACATTATAATAAAACAAGTTTAACCGGATTACATCGCGTATATTATTTTAATTGGTTTTCCTGACGTTTCGAAAGCTTTGCAGCGTTCGTAGTCGCAGGAAGACTACGATGACAAGCGTCTTAGTTAAAATTGTACGGTAGACACAGACCAGTAAGCCTCTAGACGTCTATTAGCCGGATACCCCCGGTCACAAAGCATATGCAGTAGCACTGCATATCTTACGCCCAGCCACCAATCGGGACGTCACTCCGTCAGCGAGCGGCACCAATCATATCACCGAACATTTGAGCCGACCAATCATAACGCGCCGTCCGCCTCCCGGTCCCCGCCAACATTTTACGACTGTGTTCTCATGCAAAACATTGTTTATGTGGCGTCTTGAGGCTTACTGGTCTGTGACGGTTGATTAAAATGCTTTTTAGAAATATCTGTAAAGGCGCTTGTCATATTATATAGTCTTCCTGCCACGAACGCTGCAAAGCTTTCGAAACGTCAGGAAAACAAATTAAAAAAATATACGCGATGTAATCCGGTTAAACTTGTTTTAATATAATATACAACCTTATTCTTAGTTCATACTAAACCTCTTAAGAGGTCATTCATCATCATCATCATTACAGCCGAAAGACGTCCACTATTGGACATAGGCCTCCCCCAATTATGGGGGGGATGTGCCATAATCGCCACGCTTGGCAGGCGGGTTGGCGGTCGCAGTTGGTTGGTTTAATACTCAGAGAACGCTGTTGCCCATCCTCTGGTGAATCCCTTAGTCGCCTTTTACGACACCCATGAGAAGAGATAAGGGTGGTGCTATTCTTTAAGTCCGGCACCACACGGACTAGGGGTCATTGTATGTACATTATGAACAACTTTTACTATGGGACCAACACTGAAATTGCGAAAAAAAATTCAGCTGATCGCTTCAGTTTGTAGATAGATGTGAACACAAATGTAGGGATCAGTTGATTTTTTTTCGCGAATTCAGTGTTGGTTCCATAGTAAAAGTTGTTTATAATGATGAATACAATGACCCCTTAATAGGTTTAGTATAAACTAAGAATAAGGTTGTATAATGTAATAGCATGTTGTGTAATAGCATATAATAATGATAACTGAAAATGTAATTTTATTTACTTAAAATGTGACTTATAATAACTACTATTATCAATAAATAACTATGAACTAATCACTCATTGACCATACAGCCCAATAGACGCCTAATGTTGAATATAATGTGTACAGCGACGACACAGCCCCTAGACGCCACATAACAGGCGACCGATTTCTATCACACATAAGGGAAATATCCTGTATGTAAGCCGCCACTCAAACAATTTGAATCAGTTACGACCACTTCTGTGAGCCGTTGACACTTCCGTGTTAGTGAACACAAAATTTACAAATAAATGTTATAATGACTTCTTGCACAGTACGATTGTGTTGTAAAAACAGCAAGACTTTGAGTGTCCAGAAAGACGGCATAACATTTCATCGTTAAGTTAATAATGTCATTATCCAATTAGATTTTTCAACAGATTTAAGATTTAATGAGAGTTCATCTTATACTGGTTAATTCGTAACGGACACCAAAGGTGCAGACGGCACGTTGATGTCTTTCACAAAACATCTCTTTCTTACGCAAGCACTTAATACACTATCTCTTTCCCTCTATTTAATTGTCAATGTAACTAGTGATGTACTAAATCTGTTATCGATGAAACAAAGTTCTCCATACTATCAACGAAATTGAAAAATATAGGTAGTAGAATATTTTGCAATCTACAAAAAAAAAAAAAACTACGATTTCAAACATTCAATCTTTATATACCTATAACAGCCAGGGAGTCTACTCCCGTTCAACGATAAACGAACTTTTGTTCCGACCGATACGCACACGATAAATGATATTTGTACCTTTTTTAGGGTTCCGTAGTCCTACAAGGAACCCTTACAGTTTCGTCATGTCCGTCCGTCTGTCCGTCTATCCATCTGTCCGTCTGTCCTAATCCTTTACAGCTTAATAACTTCTACAGTTATAAATATAAGTACATGTAATTTTGTTAAAAGATAGTTTAAATATAGATCTCAATTTTAAAAGAATAAAAAATGCATGATTATGTATTTTAGGGGTAGCGCCCATACATGTGAAATGGGGATGAAAATATTTTTTTCGCTCCACCCCCTCGTGTGTGGTATCATTGAATAGGTCTACTAAAATGAAGGTAATGTTTCATACAGCACTTTTTTATCAGGTGTACCATCTGCGAAATATAGCCAGCTAAAGTGGCTTGCAATGTGTCCCCCCCCCTGCCATCTTTAAACTATGTAACGTAGATACTTATAATTCTCCACGTTGATAGACCTTTGTAAAAACTCTCTTTTAAAATTATTTTGAGTATAATGTGATTATAATTTTTTGAGTTATAGAGAGAAAACTGAAAAATACTTAAGACGTCCTAGTTCAAAGGTCATTGACCTTAGAGAAAAATGATCTTAGCAAAGAATGCTCCTTTAGTTAGTTCCTTTAGTTAGTCCTTTAGTTAGTTAGTGTTCCTTCGTGACACACATTCGAGGCTCTTAAGGTCATCAGAAAACCTCACGTTGGCGATACCATCGCATTCCACAAATTTCTTTGGTAATTATTTTACAGTTCAGGCTGCTCGCCTGTAGAATGCTTTGCCAGTACAAGTGAGGCGTGCTCAATCTTTGCCTATATTTAAAAAACTGGTAAATGATCGCTACCTATCATCACTGTAATTTCCGGCAGGTACATTATGTAATATTTAGACATATTGTATTGTATTTATTATGTTTATTGTATCTTATATTTATGTAGTTTTGTTATAGATATATGTATAGTATTTATGTTATGTAGTATATGTATTCTATTATGTTGTTACACTGCGTACTACCCCTCTCTTTACTTGCCCATATTGTCCATCCTAAGGTTGTCTGGAAGAAATCGCCTTGAGCGATAAGACCGCCCATTGTACATGTGTTCTATATAAGTCATATATGTTGCTATCTTCTTTTGTGTACAATAGTATTTGTATTGTATTGTATTGTTGAAAAAAAATGACTTTCCTTCGTACGTACGTATTTTTACATTTATTACGTATTACTAATTACTACATATTTAACTAAAATTTAAAATTAACTAATAAAATTACAGTAAAAACTACAACAAAAGACCCTTCTTTTGTTGTACAAAGATTCAAAGATTTATTTATTTTACACATTTTTAGTGCATCATATACAATAGCACTTGTTGTATTACATCAAACAACGCATTAACACATGCGGATGCGCATTTTAAGGAACACTGTCTGTTTCTTAATAAGATGTAGCTGACGTCACCCAAAGACGGATACAAAGTGGAAGTTAAATTCGATACCACGAGGAGGTTCGATTGCGATATGACATATTTATAATTTAAACTCATTAAATAAACAACATTTTCGAAAAGATTGTTTACAAATTGAATTGACACGGATGTCACGGGTGGCTGCAGCCCTACACACGTTTAGCGCGTGTACAAACGACATCTGTTTGTATGTAAGAGTAATAGGCACTTAAATCAACGCGGATATATGGAGTGTCCGGGGTGTTCCATGGGCGCCGGCAGAGATAATTTCCAGGTGGTGCAGATTTTAGTTTTCTTACAATATTTGCCGTATATGATTGTTAATAGCTGCAGTTGCTTTTTAAATGAGAATTGTGTAATTACTGCCTACTAATTATTGTGAATAAAAAAATATTTCCAACAGAAGGCTTTTTATTTCAATAATTCCTGTTGATCCCGAGATTCCCAAGGGGTGCAAGTGCACCCCCTGGCACCCCCCTGCCGGCGCCCATGGGTGTTCCACAATTTATATTTTTACTATTTCTTTCTCCAAGCCTTTTCGCAAATATTTTGGGGTCGCTTTCCAGTCTACAGTTAGCTTAGCACTTAGTACTAACTAGCGACGCCGTTGTCTAAACAACTAGTATAAGTGCACTATAGTAATACATAACATAACATAACATCACGCCTGTATTTCCCCGAAGGGGTAGGCAGAGGTGTAAGAGTACACCCACATTTCGCCAGTTATGTTATAGTCCCATGTAATAGGGGGCGAGCCTATTGCCATTGACCGGGCACAAATCCAGACTCCGGGCTGCTACTGAGAATGTTTCTAATGAAAAAACCCAATAACACTTTGCCCCACCCGGGAATCGAACCCAGTAATACAACAGTAAGTAATACTAAAGTTGTCGACATAGTCTACAGGATCAGCAAGCTGAAGTGGCAGTGGGCCGGCCACATTATTAATAATAATAATAATGTCCTCCCGGCCGAATTTCGGTCAAGGCGGCCAATCTCAATGGAGACTAGACATCTGCGCGGGACATATTATAGTGCACAAGTGTGTGCGCAAACACAGGTGCACTCTCTGTTTCCTTACTCTCATAATCCAACCACATTACGACGTTGGGGTAGACGTGTTCTTAAGTGGAGACCGCGAATCGGTAAACGTAGGGTAGGACGCCCTCAGGCTCGGTGGAGCGATGATATTGGCAACGTGGCTGGTAGCAACTGGATGCGAGTGGTCGGGGATTGAAGTCAGTGGCGTGCCAATCAACTCAGCCTATCGCAGTCCACTGCTGGACATAGGCCTCTCCCAAGTTGCGCCACAACGCTCGGTCCTCTGCCTTCCGCATCCAGTCCCCCCCAGCCACGTTCTTTAGGTCGTCGGTCCACCTGGCAGGGGGGCGCCCTACGCTGCGTTTGCCGATTCGCGGTCTCCACTCAAGGACTCGTCTGCTCCAACGGCCATCGGTCCTTCGACAGACATGGCCAGCCCACTGCCACTTCAGCTTACTGATCCTACAAGCTATGTCGGTCGGTCGGGCGTGCCAATGGAGAGGCCTATTTCCAGCAGTGGACTTCTTCTATCGTGTCGACATGAGCTACATAATGATAATATCTCATGCCGTGGGATAAAGGTTAGCCAGTCAGCAGGTCGGTAGTGCAGCGGACTGACCAGTACGCACCGGACGATAAATTAAATATCGTCATTCGTGGACGACTCGTGAACTGCCTCGTTGGTCTAGTGGTCGCAAGTGCGACTGCTGATCGTGGGGTCCTGTGTTCGATTCCCGGGTCGGGCAAAGTGTTATTGGGTTTTTCTTTAGGAAATTCTCTGTAGCAGCCCGGAGTCTGGATTTGTTTTTTTTTTTTTTTTTTTAGTATAGGTTGGCGAAACGAGCTAAAGGCCCACCTGATGTTAAGCGGTTACCTTTGCCCATGACAACTTCAATACCACCTAGGCTGTTACCTAAATGGTACCGCAAGTCGGTTCGCCAAACTGAGACATGAAGATGGAAAGCCTCATGTGATTGTAATTTCACCGGCACCCGTACCCTTCAGACCGAAAAACAGCAATGCAAGCATCACTATTGTGCCCGGTTAATGGCAATAGGCTCGCCCCCTATTACATGGGACTTATAACATAACTGGCGAAATGTGGGTGTACTGTACACCTCTGCCTACCTCTTCGGGGAATACAGGCGTGATGTTATGTGTGTGTGTCACTCGTGGAGGCTCTAATGGACTAATATAGGTTGATGATTATGATGATGGTGGTGGTGATGATGATGATGATGATGATGATAGTAATACAAAAACTACTGTCTCACAATCACACCACTTTTTCTTCAAATTATAATAAGATAGTAGCAATCTAAATGCAGTGTACTCACTCGAATGCCTCATGGTGTCTTCGAGTAGTAGCAGCCACTGTTCCACGTTAGACGAGGGATAGAACTTGTACTTCAATTCTACGATCTCTCCCTCACTGGAGTGCATGTGTGTGATCATTAAGTCCTGTTGGAAGGTCACCTGGAATGAAGACAAACTTGTTAATAAATACATAACTAATCCATGAGGATTTAAATTGTGGAAAGAAAAAATCGCTCACGAGCAGGATTCGAATCTGCGACTCCTGGCTCAGTACGCCAGTGCTTTAGCCACTAAACTACCGTGAACACTGCTCGTGGTATCGAAATTATCCTCCACTATACGTCTTGGGTGACGTCAGCGATATCTTATTAAGAAACATTGTACCTTAACCGACTCGACTAACTTTGCAGTTAAATCAAAGTCGTATAGATATGCCTACCCTTAGTAATTATTATTATTATTGCTCGTGAGCGATTTTTTCTTTCCACAATTTAAATCTTTAATCGATGATGGCTCAGATTGTATGATCTGCGAGATTAAGCTACACTTGCCGCGGTCAGTCCGTGGATGGGTGACCATTTCGTTGCACATCCAGACCCCTCCGTGCCTCGGAGAGCATGTAAAGCTATCAGTCCCAGGTTCCATACGAATATCTATGGCAGTCGTTACCGGTGGATAGAAGCCCGAATGTCTGACAACTGGTCTAACCTCCGAATGTCAGTATTACCCAGTAACTGGGTTGCGGGAGTCTGATGGCAGTCGCTCCGTGTAAAATATTGATGTTCAGCCGCATCTGATTAGACTGAAGCTGACCCCAACATAGTTGGAAAAGGCGAGGAGGATGATGATGAATTAATCCATTATTTCCCCACTGTTGGGCACGGGCTTACACACTCCATGGACAACTTTTAGGAGCCGTGCCAGGTGTGCAGCTTTCATCACGATGTTTTCCTACTACATAATATCATAAATGCAAAAATATGAATGTTTGTTTGTTGGGATGAAGTTCCTTATGGGTCTTGTGGTAGGTGTGATTCGGGAGAAAATGTTGCGTCACGCACGTCGCGCTAAAATTAGCGTTATACCCATAGAGTGAACTGAATATACAACGTATATTTTACAATAAAATGTTTTTAAGCTATTGCATAGCTTCTATCGCGGGCCTTGAGCGTGGAGACCGAATCCAGAAATTCCGTAACGAAAAAAACCTAACACCCCCACTCCGACCGGCACAGCGGTGATACTTTTTAGTTTTGCCATCTATCGATGAATAGCAGAACTTTTAATGACTTTTTGAAATATCACGCTTGTCTCTTTAGTTCTGCAAATCGCCTCTAGGTGGCATTGGTTGTATCGGCGTTACTGCGCTTAAGCTATTGCATAGCTTCTATCGCGGGCCTTGAGCGTGGAGACCGAATCCAGAAATTCCGTAACGAAAAAAACCTAACACCCCCCACTCCGACCGGCACAGCGGTGATACTTTTTAGTTTTGCCATCTATCGATGAATAGCAGAACTTTTAATGACTTTTTGAAATATCACGCTTGTCTCTTTAGTTCTGCAAATCGCCTCTAGGTGGCATTGGTTGTATCGGCGTTACTGCGCTTAAGCTATTGCATAGCTTCTATCGCGGGCCTTGAGCATGGAGACCGAATCCAGAAATTCCGTAACGAAAATAACATAACACCCCCCACTCCGACCGGCACAGCGGGGATACTTTTTAGTTTTGCCATCTATCGATGAATAGCCGAACTTTTAATGACTTTTTGAAATATCACGCTTGTCTCTTTAGTTCTGCAAATCGCCTCTAGGTGGCATTGGTTGTATCGGCGTTACTGCGCATGCGTAATCCCCCTCTTCGCCCCGCAATCTGGTGACTCATGCCTGCTTAGAGTTTCGGCGTTAGGGCACCTCCTCTTTGTATTTACATAAAAAATGCTATGCAATAGCTTTACCGCGGCAGTCTCCGAGTGCCACACGTCTTTTTTTTTCGATTATTTTATGTTAACAACTGGTTGCGTAAGAACTTTTAAAAATATTTTCAGCTGTATCTATTCAGTTTGTGGGAGTGAAAAAGATATATGTTAATCTTGATCGTATTTTCAAAAACACTATTGTGCCCAAAACTCATTTCCTTGGAGGTTACTCGATAGAAAAAAATTGTAAATTAACCTCTTAAAACATGCTTCAGAGCAAACAATCTCTATTATTTACAAAATATTATAAATGAAATTAAGAAGACATATAAGGAAGACATCCAGCGGAAGGGGCAGGACCGGTCATTGTGGCGATGCTTGGGGGAGGCCTATGTCCAGCAGTGGACGTCATTCGGCTGAAATGATGATGATGATGATGATAAGGAAAACAATAATGTAAAACATAGTTTTTTTCTGTTTTTCAAATAAGACTTGTTTTTTTTTTTTTTTTCATCTTGCATCTCTTTCAGTTCTGTAAAGAACGACAGTGACCGCAGTGGTCTGATTTTTTAGGTGTTGTCAGCCTCTTAATAAAAGATACTCTTCTATCGCAACTAGACTTTTTGAGAAATTCTTTGTTGGCAACCAGGTTGTGTATAAAGAAAAAACCCCTCCATCGCAAGTAGTTGCCAGGAAAGAAGGAAAATTCCTATTTCGCAATGGTTGTGAAACTCAGTTGCCATCGCGGCCCAAAATGCCTTAATCTATCTGGACTTACCTTAGCAATATTTTCGAAGCACTTCCTCAGATGTGGCTGCACGGCCCTCGGGTTCCGGGACTGCGACAGGATCTCCAGCAACTCGTCGTCACTCAGGAAGAAGAACCGTGGGAAGCGGAGTCGCTTCAGCTCCATGTACTCATTGAGGCCGCGGGAGACCACTGCTAGCAAGTGGATGGCTTCGGATAGACTGTCTAACAGACGACTGTCTGGACATATTATCATTATCTGCGGAAATGAGAAAGCAATCATAAGCAAAAATCATCAAAAAAAAATAATTACAGTAAGTGAAAATCTGGTGTGATCGAATCAGAAATGAGGAGATTCGCAAGAGAACGAAAGTAATCGACATAGCCCGAAGAATTGCCAAAATTAAGTGGCAGTGGGCGGGCACTCGCAGAAGGGATGGCCCATGAGGCCGTAGTTCTGGAGTGGCGACCGCGTACTAAAAAGCGCAGCGTGGGTAGGCCCCCCACAAGGTGGACCGATGACCTGGTGAAGGTCGTGGGAATCCGCTGGATGCGGGAAGCGCAGGACCGGTCGTTGTGGCGATGCTTAGGGGAGGCCTATGTCCAGCAGTGAACGTCTTTCGGCTGCAATAACGACGATGAAGTCAAATCTTTAAAAAAAAAAAACAACTTTGTTGTCAAAATATGGATAAAAATCTCTTTGTTCTTAGATCGCAAACGTGGCTACCGGAAATAAGAACAATTCATGGCCTTCAAATCCCTTGGCAGTCCTACTTGCAATTGGCTAGTTTTTCTGTATTTTTATGATGAAGTATATTGCCATGCTTATGAGAAAATAAATGGTGATCACAAAAAAAATCTTCTGGAGAAACCCGTAATACCCCCGTCGTATGAATGCAAGCAAAACAATGCCTTGGTTTTCACGGCACCTCCGTGAAGAAAGGACCTTTGCCGGGAATCACAAATTACGAATATAAAATCTGTAAAACCTTAGGACAGGCGGCGGCAGAAGACATTATACGCCTCCAGATCCTCAACTGCCGTACTTCTTGGTTTCCATGGGCAGCTGCCGCGCTATGTCTTCCGAAGTAAAGATCGGCTCCAAATACATCCATTCTCTGAAGACAATGTTGTATTAGGATCAAGTTTACAGAACTAAATACTTTTCAAATTCACATTTTGTATTCGAAAAAGTAAAACACAAACATGTAAATAAATTCCAATATTACACAAATAGTACTCCGCTTAATTCCAATAAATAATACTTTCACTGCATTAAATGATCAGTTAGCAAAACTGTGTTAGTTCATAACCCCCGCTTACTTCTGGCACTCGATCCACTCATCCACAACCTTCTGCGTCAGTCGCAACTTATCATCCCACTCCTGGATTCGAAGCTCGAACGCTGCCTTGAACGGACTGAAGCCCAGCTGCTGAGTCGCTAAGAGATGCTCGTCAAGTAACTGCAAGGTCTCGTCTGCGATCTTCATGATGAATGTGCCTGGTAAGAGAAAAAGTGTTACCAAAGAATAGGCCTTGTTGACCACATGACCAGTAGTAAGCCTAGACGCCGATTAGCCGGATACGCCCCGCCGCCAATCGGGATGTCATTCCGTCAGCGAGCGGCACTAATCATGCGCAATCATACCACCAAACTTTTGAGCCGACCAACCATAACGCGTCGTCCGGCCCCCGGTCCCCGCCAACACTTCACGACTGTGTTCTCATGCAAAACTTTGTTTATGCGGCGTCTTGAGGCTTACTAGTCTGTGGGTATGACATAACCTGCCGATTAGTATCCCACTGCTGTTCTCAGAATGAAGGTTAAGGCCTTAGTCAACCACGCTGGCCTAGTGTGGGTTGGCAGACTACATACACCATTGAGAACTGTATGGAGCACTCTCAGGTGTGCAGGTTTCCTCACGATGTTTTCCTTCACCGTTAAAGCAAGTGATAATCAAATTCGGATAAGCACATGAATTGGAAAAGCCAGAGGTGCGGGCCGGTTTCCAACTCCGACCCACCTGCTTGGAAGGCATTTCTCGGTTGTTTTTATTTTTTAATTTTTTTTTATGGTATAGGATGGCGAAACGAGCTAAAGGCCCACCTGATGTTAAGTGGTTACCTTTGCCCATAACAACTGCAATACCACCTAGGCTGTTGCCTAAATTGTACCGCAAGTCGGTTCGCCAAACTGAGACATGAAGATGGAAAGTCTCATGTGATTGTAATTTCACCGGCACCCGTACCCTTCAGACCGAAACACAGCAATGCAAGCATCACTATTTGGCGGAGAAGTAGGCACGGTGGTAGTACTTCCCCGGACGAGCTCTTTCACAAAGGAGCTCTACTACTACTAAACTAACTAAAAAACTAACTAAACTACTCGGTTGGTCCCATAGTAAAAGTGGTTCACACTGATGAGTACAATGACCCCTTACGAGGTTTTCAGTTATTTCAATAACACGTTGTAGGTTAATTTTCTTAGTTGTTCAGATCATTGGATTTCTGAACAGTCTATTCGTCCCGAAATTGTTCATACTATTTGTGACATTTTACCAGTGTTTTTGTAGGCGTTCATCTCCAACGCCTTGTTGGCCCAGTCGGCCTGCATCTTGTCGAGCGACTGCTCTATCACGTACTCCTTGCTGGCCAGCTCCCCTATCTCCGCGATCAGCTCGCCGTGAGCCGCCACTCCTTGCTTCATACACATCTGGAAGGTCTGCTTCTCGTTCATCGTTACTGTTATATCTGGGAACAAATAAATAACATTGTTTTATCAAGCTATTATTCAGCTGTTCCCAATATTTTGTCGACTTACGTGAACACAAATGTGGGCATGAGCAGATTTTTTTTCGCGATTTTATGGTTTGTCCCATAGTAAAGTCGTTCATAATGATGAGTACAATGACCCCTTAAGAGGTTTTCAGTTACAGTACGCGTAATATAATGAGATTAATGAGTGTACCGCTGTTTAGTGAGAAACAGGTGACTGCGCAATAGTAAATTTTGCAACAAAATCAGTACCGTGCATGCGCGGTAATGGCGGCAAGACTGATAGGTTGTTCATCTAAGTGGCTAGATGGCGGGAGACCGCATGTTCTCGCTGTCTCAGTTGTTTGTTAATGTTCGATGCATCCTTATGTCCTGCTCACACTTATTACGCTACTGTACTTTGCGGCCCTTCGCAATGCCTGGTATAAGATCGGCACAGTTATATTACGCGTACTGTATTTCAATAACACGTTGTGCTGTCCCACTACTGGACAAAGGCATTTCACCTTTGTAGAATGTTATAGAGTAAAATGTTGTAGAAGTAATTAAAAATAATATGAAGAAAAATATGCCTATGTCCAGCAGTGGACGGCGATACGCTGAGTTGATGATGAAGAAAAATATTTTAAACCACTTTTAAAAAAGAAAGCGAGTTAATATTGCATTGTCATCCAGTACTGAGCTTTGTTTAAAGTTGCAAGTCTCTAGCTCATCGGGAAGTTTGACTAAAATCTATTGCAAAATTGTACCGAACAGACATACATTACTGAAAGCGAGTTACTAAAACGTAATTACGTCCCTGATCTATCCCACAGAAGCCGTGATTTTGTCAGGGATAAAAAATATCCTGTGTGTTATCCCAAGACCTAAGTCACCTTCACGCCAAATGTCAAAAATTCGTTCAGCCGTTTTAGCACGAAGATGTAATTACAGAATGACGCTCCAGATGTATTCCACAGAAACACGATTACAAGTTAAAAACTCTTACCAGCTCTGTCCATGAACTCGTTCCAATGTCGTTCTTTCATGCCAGGGTTTCTTACTGCTTGTATGATCGGTATCAGAGGCCTGAATGCATCGATGTCGTCCTACAATAGCAAATTAAGTATTTACATTGTCACTTATTAAACTTCATGCAATATTTATTTATTTAATTCTTTATGCACAACACGGTACAAAGGCGGTCTTAACGCCATAGGCGTTCGTTACCAGACAACCTTAGTGTAATGTAGAGACAAAGAATAAGGTAGATGCACCAATAAAGTAGTAAAATATGTTTCGTACTACGGACGAAACACATATGGGGACCAGAAGACCAGAATTTAGCCACGTCAACAGCATTATCATTGGCCTCGCACAGATCTTTGATTGGGCAGGTGGTACTGCACAGAGAGCAGTACAGGAGGTGAGGCATCGTCTGTAGAGTGAATCCACAGTCACACTGTGGGCCATCTCATTTCAATTTATTTGTGAACGTTAATTAAAATCACCTTCATGTCAGTTGAACCATTTTAACCCCTTCAATTATTATCATAATTTACTACTATTTAACCCCTCAAGTGTATGGGTAAAAATGCATTTTTATTGAACGGATGGGCGCCATCGCTTATGGCTCGCGATGGTTCCAACTTGCATTTTGTACGAAAACGTTATGGACCAAAGGTGGTCCCGAGCCGGAGAAGACCTTGGGGTTAATTTAGAGTAATTTATCGGTCAAAACTCAAACTCTGGATTGCTATTAACAAGTTCCAAACAGAAAAACCCAATAACACCTGGCCCGTCGCAGGAATCAAACCCAGGACCTTACACCGATAGCCACACTTGTAACCACTAGAAATACGTTATAGCAGCTCAAAACACCTTTTTGAACAGCATAAGAGTATTGCAAAATCGACTTATGAATGTCATTTCAGGGGCCTTACTCCCGACTGGATCGAGTGCTGTATCAATCGAATTTGAGTTCGAGTTACTGTCAAATCGTAGTGCATTTTTCTAGGAACTGACAGCTCGATTTGGTTCAGAGCTCGAACCAGTCGGGAGTAAGGCCCCTTGGTTTTCCCGGTCTTCTTCTATCGTGTCGACATGAGCTACATAATGATAATAGCTCATGCCTTGGGAAAAAGATTAGCCAGTCAGCAGATTTGTAGTGCGGCTGACTGCTCAGTATGCCGAACGATCAATTAAATATCGCTACTCCACTTGCGCTAATGCGTTACAAATATTAGAATATCATCTCAATAGTCTCACCCGTATAGTAAGAGCAACCTGCTGCACTTTGGGCACGTCGTTGAAGGTGCGAACACATTTAATGATGGTCTTGTAGTACTCGTTGACCAGCGGCTCTATGGTGTCCGCGTCTATGTACATCAAGGGGTTGTCTAGCCACACCTCGCGGGCCTTCAGGAAGTCTGCAAGAACAGTATTAGTTGTAGCGAAACAACTGGAAATAGTTGTAGCGAAACAACTGGAAATATGGCAGAAGCAAAACACGAAAGGATTATTCCGATTAATATCTGTGGGAAGTTATCATCATCATTTCAGCGTCCAAAGGCGTCCACTACTGGACATAGGCCTCCCCCAAGCATCGCCACAACGACTGGTCCTGCGCTTTCCGCATCCAGCAGATTCCCGCGACCTTCGCCAGGTCGTCGGTCCACCTTGTGGAGGGCCTACCCACGCTGCGCCTTCCATTACGCGGTCGCCACTCCAGAACTCATACGGCGGAGCACATTGCTCGCAGAACGGATGGCCGATGGGGGAAGTTATCTGCTTGGACAAGAAATTACGAAAGTGTACAGTTACAATGTCCTACAACAAAAGTACATAAACATACAATACAGTAGTACACATTTTATATGGCCCACCGATGTACCTGCGCAGACGAACAATTTAAATATTCGGGATATTGGTTAACCAGTCAGAAAGTGCGCCAAGTCTCAGCCGCTGCCGCTACAATGACTTGCAGTGTACGAAACCGTGTGAGCGAAATAGAAAAAGACAGCACGGCAATCCATTTCCGTATCTTATAGGCATTGCATAAGGTTGTTTTATCTACACTCGTATCGTTAATTCGAATAATGAACTCGAAAGTAATGTTATAATGACATACTTTACGCACATGTACCTGTAATGAATTTAAAAAGTTTCATTACGATACAGTTTGCTGAACAAAACAATGCGGTAATTTTTTTTTTTTCCATAACCGCACACTTCAGCCCAACTAAGGAGTTTTTAATGCCACTTCGACCCAACCAAGGAGTTTTCAAACCTTTTTTTTAGCAGTCTTACAGTTTGGCATCAATGAGTACACAAAATTCAGGGTGGCGCCACTAGTCATACATTGAAAAATTTTATCATTTAAAATCGCGTTTTTGGGAGAAGTTTGGATTGTCATATTGCTTTTAATTATATTTAAGTGTTTACAGGCATATTTTTTGTATGATAAAACAGAGATTGAAGGAATCCTGACAAGGATAGAAAATTAGTTCCGATTATGTTTTCGCCAGACTATATTTTATTATCTGTGTAGGCGCGCGCAAGGGCACGTGCGCGGCCGCGCGCCATGACCTACTGGATTTGGTCATCGTTACTTGTAAATTTATTGTAATTGTTTACGTTATTATTATGGTTTTGTATGTCTAAAGTTTTATTCTGGGCATAAATATCTGACTACAGCAGTGATACTGAACTGAGGAGAATATGAACCCGCCTGAACTTTGGATGCAGCAACGTAAATGACGAACAATCTTTTACCAGAAAAATCAAGAAAAACTACAACATTATGACTTTGGTATTTTATTTAAAATTGTATGAGTTTAGATAAAATAGTGTATGAAACTGACATAACTAGGTATTAAAACACTCGTGTGATACTATTAAAAACCTCGCCTACGGCTCGGTTTTTAAACTCACACTCGTGTTTTAATAACCCCTATTATGCAACAGTTTCATAAACTACTATTTTTATGTTTTGGGTGTTTTCGTCAATCATCTTTTCGTGTCTGCGCGAACGAAGATTGACGACGCGCATCATCTTTTGTGTCATACTGTACCCGGCTGTAAATATTACATATCAAGCTTTAGAAAGAGATAAACAGCTGGGTGGCTTCGTAGAGCGTCATCTCTGTCGCACGAAGCACTAAGAGTCTGACAAATCAGGGACAAAACGTCACATAGATATGAGTGACAGAGATAACGCTCTACGAAGCCGAAACTAGCCTTTTTTTCGAATGGACTCTCGCAGACGGCACCCAAGATAGGTGCCCAAACTGCTTAACCGGGCGGGTGGCAGAGAATCCCGTAAGGGACTCCATTCGCCACGAAACTAGCCGATTATCTCTTTCTAAAGCTCGATGTGTAATATTTATTGCTGGGTACTGTGTGTTTGTATTTTATGTCGACTGTCCTTTCTTTATATTTTACCTGTTTTTTTGTTTGACTACTTTTGTAACCCCACCTGTTACCTGTTTGTGTTTTGTGTCACTGTTGTTTAAATGTTGCGCGTCGTTAACTGGGACAATAAACCATTTTTCTTTCTTACTCGTACTCTTGCTATAGGACATTTTAACCCGTAACGTTTATAAAAGGAAGCCTTGACAGAAAAGTTTTTTTTTTTTTTCAATATTTATTTATCACGTAGGTTTCTTTTCGCTTCGAACCGCTCATTAAGAATGAGTATTTTGATATATTACTCCTGAGGACCACTACGCGTATGCATTAGTTCTTACCGGTCTGATAATAATATAGTAGTATACCTGAGGCGGTGACCCAGAGGTTCCTATAAGGCTCAAACTCCTTGACCAGCTTGTTGAGGTCCGCAAACGCCACAACGGGTTGTCCGAACAGCTTCTGACGCTGGTTGAGAATACGGCCCCAGTCTTGCGCGTCCTTCATTGCTTTCCACGCCTTCTTTATGTCGTTGGCTATCTCATGCACCTGCATACAAAGGGTTTTGTTAGAATTTGTATTCAATTTGATTCATTCATTTCATTCATTCATTCATTCATTTCATTCATTCATTTCATTCATTCATTCATTTCATTCATTCATTTCATTCATTCATTTCATTCATTCATTTCATTCATTCATTTCATTCATTCATTCATTTCATTCATTCATTCATTTTCATTTTTTTTTTTTAGTCCGTGTGGACTTAAAGAATAGCATCACCCTTATCTCTTCTCATGGGTGTCGTAAAAGGCGACTAAGGGATTCACCAGAGGATGGGCAGCAGCATTCTCTGAGTATTTAACCAACCAACTGCGATCGCCAACCCGCCTGCCAAGCGTGGCGATTATGGCATATCCCCCCCTTAATTGGGGGAGGCCTTTGTCCAGTAGTGGACGTCTTTCGGCTGTAATGATGATTCATTCATTTCATTCATTCATTTCATTCATTCATTTCATTCATTCATTTCATTCATTCATTTCATTCATTCATTTCATTCATTCATTTCATTCATTCATTTCATTCATTCATTTCATTCATTCATTTCATTCATTCATTTCATTCAATCATTTCATATTTTTTTTCATTTTAATTTTAATTGTGGTTTTGTGTTTGCCGATCGTGGGGTCCTGGGTTCAATTCCCGGGTCGGGCAAAGTGTTATTGGGTTTTTTCATTAGGAAATTCTCAGTAGCAGCCAGTCTGGATTTGTGCCCGGTCAATGGCAATAGGCTCGCCCCCTATTACATGGGACTATAACATAACTGGAGAAATGTGGGTGTACTATTACACCTCTGCCTACCCCTTCGGGGAAATAAAGGCGTGATGTTATGTTGTATTCAATTATACCACAGAACATCTAATAACATACAAAACGGCCACTCACCGCCCCCGACCAATTCAAGATTCCTTGCCCGCGCCCGCTGTTTGACGGCACTTGGACTGCAATCGTGCTATGGATGTCAACCGCCAGTGGCTATACAAGCACGCCATCTCTGGGAACTAAACCCAGTCGGCACTACGAGCGGCATCTATCTCTAACATTTACGTGTGTGTGCGTTCGTATACAGACATAATCTTGTGTATGTAGGTAGTGCTAGCATTCATATTGTATTGAGTGTCCGAAGTAGACATGGACAACTCAATAAAAATGCGTGAGCTGCAGCTCAGCTCACGGCTCACATGTATGAACCGGAGCTGTGAACCAGCTCACAGATCAGCTCAATTTGTGCTTCTGCCTACTTCTAGTTATGATCTGTGATGCGAGTCCCTGAGCTTATAGAGCGTTCGATATATTTGAGCGCACGTTCGCACTCACTGGCGACTCACACCGCGACTCGCAGACTACTATCGCCGCTCCGGCTCACCAGTTCAAACAGGTTTGTATTGACATGGTTTTGTTTTATCTTTTTTTTAACGATGTCGCTCACATATATACATTTCTTTGAGCCATGAGCTGCGCTTTTTGTCATTGAGCTGCAGCTCAACAGCTTAAACTTATTGGTCTGAATATTTGAACTGGTTCTGAGCCGAGTTATACACCACTAGCACACCTCGGACACTCAATACAGTATAAACGCTAGCACCACCTACATACACAAGATTACGTCGGTATACGAACGCACCCACACGTGTGGATTAGGGATGCTCGCCGCTCGAAATGCCGACTGCATTCCAAGCGCTTCTGAGTAGTTCTCAGAGACGGCGTGCTTGTATAGCGACTGGCGATTGGCATCCATTGCAATCTTGCAGTCCAATTGCCGGCAAACCGGACAGCAAACGGGCAAACGGTTAGGAATTGGCTTTTCACACAAAATTATGAGGAAACTGAAATATTACTTCAGACAATTCAGTAGATAAAGGATATATAAATATAAACTACAGAAAATGGATGGTGCTTTGAAGAGTAAAGGAATGAAAGTTAATGTTAGTAAGACAAAAGTTTTGGTTTTTGAAAAGGAAGAAGTTATGACAGAGTGCATTATTTTGATAGGTGACGAAAAGGTGGAACAAGTGAAAGATTTTGTATACCTGGGTTCCATGTTTACAAGAGATGGCAAGCATGTGAAGGACATTGAAAGGAGAGTGAGTGCTGGTAATCAGGTGAATGGGGCACTACACACCTTCATGAACAGCCGCAAAGTGTCGGAAAAGGCACGGCTGGCTGTTCATGGGGGAGTGTTAGTGCCTACACTTATGTATGGTAGTGAAAGTTGGGTATGGCAGAAGAAACATGAAAGCAGAATAAATGCAGTAGAGATGAGAGCTTTGAGAAGTATGTGTGGTGTAACTTTGAGAGATAAAGTAAGGAATAACATGATAAGGGAGCGTTGTGGAGTGAAAGAAGATGTAGTGACAAAGATTGAGAAAGGTATGTTAAGATGGTTTGGACATATAGAGAGGATGGACGAGAGGAGATTGACGAAACAAGTATACGAAGCGAGTGTGGATGGAAGAGTTGGAAGGGGACGACCTCGGCGAACGTATCGCGATCAAATCGCGGATGTTCTCAAAAAATGCCAGGTTAAGAGTTCTCTAAACCGTCGAGCATGCATGACGAGGTTAATGGACGTAGATGAAGCGAAAGAGGTGTGTCAGGATCGTAGCAGGTGGAAATCCATAGTCTCTGCCTACCCCAATGGGAAACAGGCGTGATAATATGTATGTATGTATGTAACTACAGAAAAGCATTACACATAATTACAATTTTACACACCCCCTCATACATTTACACCCACGCACGCACCCCCATACATACTCTCACACTAACACGCACTCGCTCCTTCATTTCACTCACTCTCACTAACTCACACACTCACACTCATATATTAGTTTTTTACTGTTTTCTTTTATTTAAGTGTAGTTATTAAAGCACACTCGGTAAATTTATTGGCATTATAATATTGTAGACTGATAAAATGGAAGAAGGCGCTGAATCCTGATATACAGGTACACCTAGTTTGGGATTCAGAGGCTTCAATAAGTTATTGTAAAATATATTTTGGTCAATAAAGATTTTATTATTATTATAAGCCGCGGGCGCATGCGCGGGCGAGGAATCTTAAATTGGCGGGGGGCGGCGAGTGGCCGTTCTGTACGATAGTACTATTATGTATTCTGTGCCACTATTCCGAGGTGCGCTTATACATAACCACAGAACATGCACCATGAATTGTTGCCAAATAAGTTAGACCAGCATGTGTGTACCTTAGAGAAGTCATTCTGCAGCGTGAGGTTCATGCACTGCGCGGTGAACATGTCTATCTTGTCGTACAGCGTCTGCTCGTCCTGTTGGTGCAGCTTCCAGAACTTCTCCTGTTCTTCTTCAAGGAATAGGATCGTCTCGTCCACCTAATGACGGCAATATATTATTATCTCACCATCATTGGCCGAGTTTAGTTACCAAAATCTGAAATCTGTAGATTTAAGCTTGAAAATTACGTCTGTATTTGTTTCATCATTTCAGCCGAAAGACGTCCACTGCTGGACATAGGCCTCCTCCAATAGTGGGGGATATGGCATAATCGCCACTCTTGGCAGGAGTGTTGGCGATCGCAGTTGGTTGGTTAAATACTCAGAAAACACTGCTGCCCATTCTCTGGTCTGGTCCCTTAGTCGCCTTTTACGACACCCATGAGAAGAGATAAGGGTGGTGCTATTCTTTACGTCCGGCACCACACGGAACTGTATTTGTTTGAAGCAGGCCAATAAATACCCCATCTTTTCATACAATCTTAATCTACAGGCTGATTATTTGTTCGCTTGAAACAAATGCAGATGACATTTTAAACCTTAAATATTAAGATTTTGGATTAAATTGATTAATCATTAATTTCCTTTCATTAATTTTAAAATCCTACTTAATAAATGAATACGAAAGTGTGTGTGTTGGTCTGCCCTTCTTTCACGCAGCAGCGGAGCAACAGATCGACGTGTTTTTTTGCATAGAGATAGTTTTGTACGAATCCATGAAGTTAGTATTTAATAAAGAGGCAAGACTACCGAAAAAAGCCCACTTAAAATATGCATGTATGTATTTATGTATTAGGATTTATAGAATATATTTTTGTTGTTATTTTATAGTATTAGTTTAGTATTTTATTTTATTATTAAATTATGTATCTAATTTGCACATCTGACAACCCCATTTTCTGTCCAGTTCATTCTTATCCATCCTAAGGTTGCCTGGAAGAAATAGCAGATCGCGATAAGGCCGCCATTTGTACAATAGTTTAAATGCATATTCAATGTAATGTTTTTATGGTGTACAATAAAGCATAAATAAATAAAACAAAAATTATGGTGTAAGTCGGTTTTTACTTAGTCAGCCGTTTTAGCGGTGATGGAACTTCCCACGTGGCACCAGCATTAGGACGAACGTCTTTTTACCTTGCTAATATTACGGACGCTACAAAATGGACCTGCTTTTTTAGAAAACCATAGCATTTGTGATAGTCATAGTTTAGTCTTAGTTTAATCAGTGCCCAAATGGAATATGTGCCAGTATCAATTACATAATCAGCCCATTATTATCCAACTGCTGGGCACGGGCCTCTTCTCCGAAAGAGAAAGTTATGAAGTATCAATAAACAAAATTAAAATACGCGCAAATCTATTTAGTGCAGTCTACCGCACGGCAGTGGTCAGACTTGAATTACAAAAACCGCCCTTACTGCTTATGAAATAAAGACGCTGTCAAGGTCAAACTGTTGCCACTGACTTGCGTACGAATCATATGGTATCGTACGTACCTGTTTGGTTATTTGCAGGGGCCATCCAATACCCTCCCAGAGAGCTTTGAAATCGTCGTTTTCTAATGGCATGAAAAACGCGTCTAATACTTCATAGTCCTGAAAAAAGAAAACATATACATGAATACATTTTATTATAAATTTAAATAACCACTAAAATGAGGTTATTCAAAATCAGGTCTTTGTTTTTGCCCGTAACAATAAAATTACACAGATGGGAAAGATTAACACCCCCCGCTTGCCCGGCGTAGTAACAACAGGTATAGTAGTAAACATTTTATATGGCCCACCGATGTACCTGCACAGATGACACAATTTAAGTACGCGGGAAATTGGTTAGCCAATCAGAAAGTACCATCACTGCGCGCCAAAGGTCGCAGTCGCTGCCGCTAGAGTACGGAAGCGTGAGCGAAATAGAAAAAGACGTCACGGCAATCAATTTTAACACCTTATGGATATTGCATAAGATTGGTAATATTTTTTTCATGTTTCGGGTCTTTTCCTGTCTGCGTGAACGAAGATTGACGACGCGTCTTATTTTTTGTGTCGTACTGTACCTTCCTATTGGACCAAGAATCATCCTGCAGTGGACTACGATAGACTGAAAAAAACTTAATTCAGCCTTACCGTGTGGACTTTCCTCATGATATCGTCCTGCGTCTTCAGCGCGAAGGGTATGGAGTCCATCCACTCAACACGTGTTCAATGGTGTTAGGCTTCTCCCCTAACATTCGCATGGAGTGCATAAGTTCATCAACTGCCAAATGCAAGGCAGATGGCGGAATCACTCTTTAACTTACCCGCCCAAAAATCAAAAGATTCTTACTTACTGGTAAAACAGGATACTGCGAAATCTGCTTACCTAAACTAATGACAAAACCATACCCAACTTGGGACAGGTCTATAATGTGTAATGTACAGTCAGTGTAAAAATATCAGGACAGACGTACAGTTCAAAACGATCTAAATAAAACTAAGGAAAATAAGCTATAAATCAGTCTATTAGTCCCGATATTTTTGACGCTGACTAAACTAAGCATCATCATAATCCAGTCCTTATCACAATATATTTAGGATCAGCGCAACATGTCCTATTCTTCCAAACAACTCCATGAGCCGTCGTCCCAGTATCCACTTCCTAACCAGAGAAAAAGACAAAAAAATCCTAGTTCAGCTCCCTTACCGTGTGCACTTTCCTCATGATATCGTCCTGCGTCTTCAGCGCGAAGGGTATGGAGTCCATCCACTCCCTGATCTCGAACACGTATTCAATGGTGTTGGGCTTCTCTCCTAACTTGCGCATGATGTTCTTGTAGGCGGCGATGAAGTCATCCACGACTAAGCGCACCTCCTCCGCCCACATTACAAGTAACGCCTTAATTATGTCCGACCGCTTGTTCACTAGGAGTTGCTGGAACATTAAAAACATTTTTAAATGACTTCTTTAAGAAGAAGTAAGGGTCCCGTACCACCCAACGACCTGATACCCCATAGAAACTGATTTAATTTACGAGAGTTTATCAAAAGACATCAACTAAAACGAAAGCGAAATGTGAAATATTGCATCTCTTTCTTACGCAGGTACCACCACATATGTCTATGTTTGTCTTATTTTTAGTATTTGTTGCTAAACTACATAATATGCACTGTATAATCTGACCAAGTTTGATGCTGATATGTATTACCGTTTGTGTGATCGCCAACCCGCCTGCCAAGCGTGGCGATTATGGCATATCCCCCCCTTAATTGGGGGAGGCCTTTGTCCAGTAGTGGACGTCTTTCGGCTGTAATGATGATGTATTACCGTTTAGAAGATAGAGCAGGAACAAAAACGTTGAAAAAAATGCATGTTTTTGAGGTTTCTTGTATGGGGACCCCGTTTGGTTTTAGACTTTTTTTGTTTTTAGTATTTGTCGTGATACACCTCATAGCAAACACATTTTCTGTGAAAATTTCAACTGGTTATCTATTACCGTTACAAAGATACAGCCCTGTGACAGACAGACGGACGGACGGACGGACGGACAGCGTAGCGAGAGTAATAGGGTCCCGTTTGCACCCTTTGGGTACGGAACCCTAAAAACATTTTTAAATGACTTCTAAGAGGAAATGCGGACAGAGTTTAAAAAATTAGGTAGGTATAAGAAGAACTTGGAGGGCCGTGGCTTCCTTCTGCGAGGCTGTCATGGCCCAGGAGGCCGCAGAGCGGGATCGGGAGAGGGCCGATCCCACTCGGAGACGAAGGCGTCGGAGAGGCAACCACCCCGGTACAAGGCCCAGATAGGGCGAATCCCGCATCCCCCACCACCAAATGATGGTCGGGGACCTTCGGGATCGTGAGTTCCAGGAGTAGGGGGACTCGAGGCATCTATTAAGTGACCCTGGGGAAGTAGGGAGTGCTGTTGGGGAAACCTTGTTGTTTCCCCGGGACATGCTAAAGGCGTAGCACTGGAGGGGCACGGCACCGGCTCTGTCCACGGGAGTTCCCGGAGCTGCTCTATTTTGTGCAGAGGATGGCCACCGTGTGGTTTTAGTCGGTAAGAGTACGACGTACCCCTCCGTCCTCCCCAGACGGCATCCATGAGGATTTCCACAAAAAAAAAAGGTATTTAAAGAAACTATCGCTGTCGCTTTGCGAGCACTCAGCCAAAAATAAGTGCGAAAAATAAGTTTAAATTAAAGGGGACCCCATATAAGAAACCTCAAAAAACATGCATTTTTTACAACGTTTTTGTTCCTGCTCTATCTTCAAAACGGTAATATATACCAGCGTCAAACTTGGTCAGATTATAGTGCATATTATGTAGTTTAGTAACAAATACTAAAAATAAGACAAACATTGACATATGTGGTGGTACCTACGTAACAAAGACATGCAAAAATTCATATTTCGTGCACTGTGCGTTGATGTCTTTTGATAAATTCACTAAATTAAATCATTTTCTATGGGGTATCAGGTGGTACGGAACCCTTACTGCGTGAATCCGACTCACACTTGGCCGGTTTTTTTATTGTTACCTCTGACTGTGGTCGATAAATACTTTTTCTTTCTTTCTTTTTCTTTCAGATTCCTGATGTCAGTTCAGCGTCAAACTTGGTCAGATTATAGTACATATTATCTAGTTTAGCAAAAAATACTAAAAATAAGACAAACATAGACATATGTGGTGGTACCTGCGTAAGAAAGACATGCAAAAATTCATATTTCGCGCACTGTACGTTTATGTCTTTTGATAAACTCTCGTAAATTAAATTGGTTTTTATGGGGCATCAGGTCGTTGAGGATAGATTAGATATAAGTTTTGGCCGTTATCATCATCATAATTTCAGCCAAAAGATGTCCACTGCTGGACATGTCGACCGGTCCTGCGCTTCCCCATCCAGCGGATTCAGACGACCTTCACCAGGTCGTTGGTACACCTTTGGCCGTCAGTATCATAAAAAATTACGCTTTTAGAAATCATGAATACCTTCAAAGAGTCTACGTTGATGAAAGAAAGAAAGAATCATTTATTTGCGTAGAATACAGGTGGTACCAGATATAAAAATCAAATATAGTAAAGGGCCCGATGTTGATGTACTGTGGCAGTCTCCAAATGAGGTCCTGCTTCGCGTCGTAGTGAATTTGAACCTCCTCCCTGGTCTCGGAAGCAGAGTGCTTCTCACTTCGATAGTTCCTTTAACCATCAAGATACAATTATTCCATTTAATTTTATTGCCTCGTTGGTCTAGTGGTTGCAAACGCGACTGCTGAGCGTGGGGTCCTGGGTTCGATTCCCGGGTCGGGCAAAGTGTTATTGGGTTTTTTCATTAGGAAATTCTCAGTAGCAGCCCGGAGTCTGGATTTGTGCCCGGTCAATGGCAATAGGCTCGCCCCGTATTACATGGGACTATAACATAACTGGCGAAATGTGGGTGTTACTATACACCTCTCCCTCCCCCTTTGGGGAAATACAGGCGTGATGTTATGTTATGTGTTAATTTTATTCATTGAGCTAGAGACTCCCGGGAGTCTTAACAACAAATTTTCTATTATGTCCTTGCCGCTTGAATAATTAATAAACCAACGCCTGTAAAATTTCACTAAAGATCCGATACATCCTGGGTTCGTCCGGTAACAGTACGACGACAAACGACACAAACGATTTGACGATATTCAAAAAGAACAAAATGCGAGGAGTTATTTCTAGTTTATCAATAACATGTTTGCTTCGTTTAGATTATAGTAGCACCACCTTAACGACATAAATAACAGCTATACAAGGACCCAGTCTACATGAAATATACTATAGAACAGTGCTTTTCAACGTATGGGTCTCGATCGACATGAATAAACATTTATAGTCAGAAGCTAAGCTGAGCCGGTGGAAGTCAGTTCTTTCCACAGCGGAGCTTACGTGAACCCGTCGATGAATGCGCTATGTGTGAGTGTACCACAGCGGCTATCTTTGCTTCTGTATGTGTTTTTATTTATGTGTCTCAACCCTGCACAGAGGGGTGGCAGTCACTTAAAAATAAAGTGTTATAGTTCTTAATATGGTTAGGGACGCTCGCCGCTCGTAATGCCGACTGGGTTCCAAGCGGTTTTCAGTAGAGATGACGTGCTTGTATAGCGACTGACGATTAACGTCCATTAGAATCGTGCACTCTAAGTGCCGACAAACTGCGGCATCTACTATATAGTAGATATCTACTAAACAAACCAAGAAAAATCGGTTGACAAACAGAGGAGAAAATGGTGCTTCTGCTGAAGAGTATGCTCTCTGGCAAGACAACTTTAAATATACTCTTTTCCAAGAAACTAAAAAATTAAAAATATACAATTCTTCATATTAAGCTACAAAAATATAGACATTATCTACATTTCATCCTGGTAAATTTACATCATTTAGTTAAAGTGTATCTGCCGCGGAGTATGACATCTGTACGTTAGTACTTGTACGGTGCAACCGATCATTGCGAAACACAGACCAGTAAGCTTCTAGACGCCGATTAGCCGGACACCCCCGGTCACAACGCATACGCCCCGCCACCAATCAGGACGTTAGTCCGTCAGCGAGCGGCACCAATCATACGAACCGAACTTTTGAGCCGACCAATCATAACGCGCCGTCCACCCCCCGGTCCCCACCAACATTTTACGACTGCAATATCATGCAAATCTTTGTCTATGCGGCGTCTTGAGGCTTACTGGTCTGTGTTGCGAAAGTATTGTACAACCCGCGTCAGCATTATCCGCCAACATTCAAAATTCATATTCATTACTTTTTAAATTAGTTCACTACCGATCATCGAACGCGCCGTGTGTTCTCACATACCTATCAATATCATATCAATATAATTTATTCTTTAGAACTATATTTCTAAAGATTTAAATTGTGAAAAGAAAAAATCGCTCACGAGCAGGATTCGAACCTGCGACTCCTGGCTCAGTACGCCAGTGCTTTAGCCACTAAGCTACCGTGAACACTGCTCGTGGTATCGAAATTATCCTTCACTATGCTACGTCTTTGGGTGACGTCAGCGATATCTTATTAAGAAACAGAGTTTAGAAAGAAAAGTTTAGTTTTGTGTTTAGAATCTTTAGATTTCGCTTCGCATGCGTAAATGCGTTAAAAATAATAAAATAATTAGTAAGGGTAGGCATATCTATACGACTTTGAATTAACTGCAAAGTTAGTCGAGTCGGTTAAGAAACTCTGTTTCTTAATAAGATATCGCTGACGTCACCCTAAGACGTACCATAGTGAAGGATAATTTCGATACCACGAGCAGTGTTCACGGTAGCTTAGTGGCTAAATTACTGGCGTACTGAGCCAGGAGTCGCAGCTTCGAATCCTGCTCGTGAGCGATTTTTTCTTTTCACAATTTAAATCTTTAGATTTCGCTTCGCATGCGTAAATGCGTTAAAAATAATAAAATAACTATATTTCTGTCTGAACTTTGGTGTTAATTTAGTGCAATAAACTATTGGTCTTCAAAGGACTCGTATCATTTATAATTATCATATCAGCATATCAGTAAAGTTGTTCGGTACCTTCAATACCCAACAGTACAATTAGGTATTCTGTGCTTTAGGTTTATTGTTCTAGGACAGTACCATAGAAAGCGGGCACTATAGTCTGTATTTTATTTAAGCTAAACAGAACTGTGTAACAGTGTTACTCACTCGACGTATTCCTCAATGTCCAGCATGTATATTTCTCTGTAGCACTCATACTGTCTCGTATACGCTTTGAGAGGGATGATGGACTTCCTATACGCCTTCAGTAGTCTTTCTCGGTAGTCCACCACATTTGGCTCCATCAGACCTGATGGATAATGGTGGTATTTCAATAAAATCAGTCTACAGCAAGCCTCTCCTGGAAATATACGTCTTCTAGGTTCAGCCAAAATATCCGGTTCTTTGCTTTATCCCTTAGAGCATTACAATTTGTTTTGATTCATATCAACCATAAACTTCAACTTTGATCCCTACATTTTGTCAATTGATGTGAACACAAATGTAGGGTTGAGCTGATTTTGTTTTCGCGATTTCAGGGTTGGTCCCATAGTACAAAATGTTCATAATGATGAGTACAATGACCCATTAAGAGGTTTTCAGTTATTTCAATATCACGTTGTATACATGCTGAAATTTTAATCGCTTCATTCCCGAAAAGAGTTCATTGTACTCATCATTATGAACAGCTTTTACTATGGGACCAATAGCCGCGTTGGTAGGGCCAATCGGATTGCAGTACCCCGCCTCAGCAAGTGACAGAATTTATTGTACACATTATATTCAATATTAGGCGTCTATTGGGCTGCATGGTCGTGGGTATTTACAAAAAAAAAGTACATAAATATTAAATCCAAATTCTAGTACCCATAATCAAGCTATGCTTACTTTTGGACTAGATGATGCTGTGTAAAATGTCCAAAATATTATTAATATTATAATTACACAAGACATAATTTGAAGAACAACAACAAACACAAAATTTACAACACCTTACCTTACCAATCCTTGACTATGCCGATGCCAGCTATCTAGATCTTACACAGGCACAATTAGACAAGCTTGAGCGACTCCAAAATTTTTGTATTAGATTTATATTTGGCTTGCGCAAATATGATCACGTATCCGAATTTCGCACTAAGCTCAAGTGGCTTCCAATACGGCTTCGCCGGAATACTCATATTTTATCACTTCTCTACAGTACTCTGTTTAATCCTAAAACCCCCATTTATCTCAAAGAACGTTTTATGTTCCTTCATGACACACATACTCGATACTTAAGATCATCGGAAAACTTGAGACTTCAGATGCCAGCACATTCAACTATATTCTATGACAAATCCTTCACAGTCCAAGCTGCTCGTTTATGGAATGCGTTACCTGTACCTATAAGACGTGCTCAGTCGCTAGCTTCTTTTAAAAAACTTGTAAAGGAACATTATCTCTCTGTCTAAACTGTTATCACTGGTATATACACGTATTTTATTTCGTTATTTATTAAAGAATATTATTTGTTGTTACATTTGTATATATTGTATATATTTGGTATATATTTATGGATATATATTAGAATTTATTTTATATATTTATACATGTAATATTTCCTATGGTAGGTAAATATTTATTTATTTATTATATTAAATATTAGTAAACTTTATGAAAGTGCACCACATACTGCCCCCATCTATTTTTCACGTCTTCCTTGTCCATCCAAAGGTTGTCTGGAAGATATCGCTATTAGCGATAAGACCGCCAATGTACCCTTATTTTACATGTTAGTCCTAAGTTTAATAATGTTATTGGTGTACAATAAAGAATATTCTATCTATCTATCTATCTTATGCGCGAGTTTTTTTGGCCGTATGTGTGCACAATTATGTAGGTACAATTGTACACTGTGCACGAACCGCAATGACTTCGGAACGTTTCGTTCATCATTTGGGTAAAGTCGCGTCGCGCGCGAACCGTTCGGGTGAACTCGACTCTCGACTTACGGCGTCGGGTAGATAAGTTCGCGGTTAAAAAGCCAATCCGAGTTGACAGATCGTAGCCCGGTTTGATACGAGTTAGGCTTGACCCGGGTTGAACCAGTTAGCCAAACCGAGTTGACACATCGCTAGTCCTGTGCTATACGGGCCCACAGCTCAGCTGGCATGCGGCAGATGTGTCCTGCCTAGTCCCATTTCAGTTGGGCGACCTTGACCCACGTCAACAATTTGCGTTTTGGAGCGTAGTACTGTGTTTCGAAAATGGTCTGTTAATTTAACACCAAGTATACTGCGCTCAAACCTCAACTAAACGCAAAATATTGGCCTTGTAATGAAAAATCAGTAAAAGAGAAGACTCACCAATGGACGTAAGAAACAGCTCCTTATCGAAGACCAAGCCAGTCATGATCATGGGATGCACTTGAGGAATGAAGTGGCAGCGGTACAGCATCTCACGGAACAGACGCTGAATCACCACCTGGAACCACCATGGAACAAATGGTAATAGACTACTATTATCATCTTCCTGCTCTGGCACTAAATTACAGAGTCAGCTCTTGTTAGAATGAGAAGGTTTTAACTTTAAAGCCAAAAAACATACACACACGATCTTTTTCTATCGTGTCGACTTGAGCTACATATTGATAATAGCTTATGCCATGGGATAAAGATTAGTCAGTCAGCAGTTTGGTAACGGGTCCGACTGCTCAGGGTTTTGGCTTTGAGGTGGTCTATTTGCCTACGAGTGAAATGGTGGCAGATATTTTTTTTTTATTTTTTTATTTTTTTTTTGACGACCTCTGTGGTCTAGTTGTTCGAGTGTCGGACTTCTGATCACGAGGTCGTGGGTTCGATTCCCACAGGACTCAAATATTTGTGTGATGAACATAAGTGTTTGTGTTGGTCTGGGTGTTTCTTATGTATTATAAGTATGTATTTACATTAAAAAAAAAAAAAAAAGTATATAAGTATTATATCCATTGTCTAGTACCCATATCACAAGCTCTGCTTAGTTTGGGACTAGATGGTGCTGTGTAAAAATGTCCCGAAGATATTTATTTATTTATTTATTTAAAGCCTTTGGAAGGAAGTATCAAACACGAAGGCTTTACAGAGCTGCTTGGGGTTCTATAAGGAAATTTAAAGGTGCCTGTGTTGTGGGAGGGTGTTGTATACTGCTGTATAGTCTTTTTTATGAGTCATTTTTAGAATATATGTCTTCCGGTTTTAAATTTGTGCTGTCATTACTTGGTTTTGGATCTGAATACATTTACTTAAGTCTGGAAATCTATAAATGTTTTTTATTATACTCCTGCGTTCAAAGATCAATCCTACAACGAATTGACACAATTGATCCGGATAATCCGGAGATATGTTTTGTCGTATATCACGGGACGCTCTCGCACTAGGGATATTATTGATCTACATCAATGTCATGCGTCATCTTTGACTATAGAACATCAAATGCGGCACCGGCGCAGGATTGCATCGTCAGTTTTCACGACACGACCTCGTGCCGTGCATCTTAACACGATACGATATCGTATCGTCAATTTTTTTGATGGCACGTCCTAGATTTCCACGACATCGTAACGTGGTGCGATGTGACATCGTATCGTGTGTATGTGTTTTGACCCTAAAGTTGGTTTCAAACCGGTGAGGCGAGGATTGGATGGGCGTGAATTGAAATCTCACTGATCCTTTCACACCGAAAGATGTATATCGCGAGCACGTGTTGTCTCGCGCCGACCAGGCGCCGGAACGCGCCTGCTCGTTATGTACCGTTTTGCAATGTAATAAATACTCTATAAATGCAGCAATAAAGTTTAATGTTGTACCAACTAATATTTCAATTCTCGCCTCGCACATCCTCGCCACGCCTCGCCAGTGTGAAACCACCTTAAGTCCATCACTATTTCATGAAAACCTAAAAAAAACGGCATACCTCAAACTGTGCCGGATCGGTAGTATAATAAGGTCCCTTCTCCGACATCATGAGATGGAAATAGAACAGCGTGACGGTGGGGGAGCGGAAGGGCGAGTTGATGAGGTCTTTGGAGTCCCACTGGTAGTCGTCGCCGCACCAGTACGTGCACAGGCACGGACTCTCCAGCAAGCTCACGAACATCGCCATCGACTGCTCGATGCAGTAGCGGAGGGCGTACTGAAACGTATAAATAATACAACGTGTCAGTGAAATAACTGAAAACCTCCTAAAGGGAAGTATGAACAACTTTTAGATAGATAGAATATTCTTTTCTCCCACATGCTCGGAAATTGGTTCATTATTAAAAAAAAAAAAACAACAATCGGCTCTTTTCCGTACGCAACGAAATAACAGGCCGGTAATATGCAACACGACAATAATAGAAATTGCTGGACACTTTTTATTTTTTAAATTATGCTACCGAGGTTTTTAAGCACACTTACATAAATTACCTAGGTGTTTAGTGCTTTAGGTACAAAATATTTATCATTATAAAAGCTGTGTGCACAATATTTTTTTCAAAAATTTGAAAATAGAACAAAAACCGCGCGCGGGCGTATTGTAACGAATGAAAATTAGATACCGTTGAATTAATTTGTGTATTGTTTCCTCGCAAATGAGAGAACAGTACTATAAAAGTCTCGGCCGAAATAGCAATTAACGGCCTCGTTTAGTTAAAATGGATTGGTGGATGGATTTTAAAATTACTTGGGAATATTACTCGGCCGTCAATTGCTTCATTTCAGGCCTCGACAGTAATGTACTATTATTGTACACCATTGACATTATTAAACTTAGGACTAACACGTAAAATAAGGGTACATTGGCGGTCTTATCGCTAATAGCGACAACTACTATGGGACAAATCCAGAAATCGCGAAAAAACATCTGCGGTTGTTTACATTTTGTCGAGTTGTGCGAACTTAAACACGTTGTTTCTAACTAGCACAGTTTTTTTTAATCATCAATATTCCTTCACAAACAAACAAGTTTTATTTTTGAGGTTAAAAATGAAGTAACTTTTTATACATCCAAGGAAGGCACGGAATCCTCGGTGCGCGAGTACGACTCATACTTGTTTGTCTATACAAAGGTAGTCTAGTAGTACTATCGACAAATCGTACGCCTTTCCACCTCAAGGTTTCTTTTCGTCTGGCACTGATTCACTGAAGAAACCCTGCCCCCATGGTCCTTTGTTTTCGTCTACCAATAGAATGTCGGGACGGCACAATATTTTTTGCTCTTGAGATATACAAAGCAACATTATGACTTGTTGTGAAAATGAAACAAATATATTATCAGTTAACCATTACTCAGCCACAAACAATGTCACAGTAGAGTGTAAAAAATACTATTGATAAATGCCAGTTGAACTGTGCAACTTAAGTGGAAGTTCTAGCTGAGTTGGGTATTTGTTATGCAGCTAAATTACTGACTCATATTTTTAACAGATTTATCAGAGGTTTGTCAGATTAGATAATTCAATTTAATTCAATTCAAGTCAAATAATATATTTCACAAAAAGTGTTAGTAACAATAAACTTTCTTTACACACTAGAGTTAGTTTGATACAAAATAAAATAAAAACATGAAAAAATAAGTTATTTATGAATGTAAGTAGGTGGTAAGTTATACTTAGACTCCATTTGAAATAACATTAGAAATGTTAACAAACCCTTATTACAGTAAATAATTGGTATTGTAAATACGTATTTGCTTTTGTCATCTTATGCCCACGGAATAGAGGTTAAAATCGGTTGAGTAAACTGTCAGTAGGTTTTTGAATGATTTTGGTTTTTGGTTTTTTATTTTATTTCATAATACAAACCCCAACCAACCAAGTCGCTGTTAATGTTACTTGACTCAAAAAAAAAAAAAAAAAATTAAGGGACTATGGTCGCTTTTGTAATAAGGACCCTATATTCAAGATTTACTAAAGCAAGTTTAAAGCATAAAACCTAAAAAAACATAAAACACGTTTAAAACAAAAGCTATTTAGAAAAGGTTGATACAAAATACTTTGCGGATAAAGATCCGTGGGAATGAACTGCTAGCCTATTAGACTGATTAAAAAAAACGTTAATAAGTTCTAAGGATACTTGCGAATAATACCATCTTCGATCATTCTTTGTTAAAATAAAAAGTCCTTATTTCAATACAAGTTCCTTGCAACATCTGCCAGTTATAAAACACGGTGCGGTGCAGTTTGAGCAAAAAATGGTTAGCTGTCCAAATCAATAAAGCTGCCTGTAAAAACTAACAAAGGCTTAACTGTGGGTGAAGGTGTCGTAATAACGTAAATAAGACTAGGTTATTAGGTATTTGTTTATAAAACTGCTTCAAATTTCGTCTTGTTCCTTATAACTATTAGTTCAATTGACATGAGATGTCGTGGTAAGTAATTTAATTAACTTCTTCTTCTTCTCAATTAACACAATTATTGTTAAACTAATTCAAGTTTTCAATAAAATTCAAATAATTTGTTCGGCGATTCTGTTGCACATTTTGATAAAACTAAACCAGACTAAATGCATCTGTTACTTTAATTTTCTATTGAAACAGAAAAAGACAAACGCCATTAGTTTAGTCCTTTCAAAGTGCGCAACTGAATCGACATCAATAGTATTATTGTTAATGATTTCACATTTTTTTACTGGCTACTTTCTTGCTGTACTACCTACGCCGTAGCCTACGTCGTCGCCCAAGTCTTCGATGTTTAAACAGAAAACAAATGAACAGAAATTAACAGGTAGCAAGGAGCACGAAGCAACTGCGAATGACCAAACCCGTGAACATAAATCACAGAACTATTGTTCCTAGTCCGTTAAAGTATCACACAGTAATAAAAACATATGGCTTTACAAAAACGGTTGTTTTAAAGACCCTAACTGGTGGATCCTGATTGGTGGAAAAAATAAAGGGCGGATTTCTTTATTTTTTGTTGTAAATGTAGCTTGCAAGCAAAACAGTTTCAAAACTGGAAAGGCTTGGGCTTTGCTAATAGTACCTTTAATTTTCATGTTTTTCCTGTTTATTTCTATTTATAATAAAGCAATTATTCTTTCTACCTATCTTTGATCTTCGGGTTATACTATGATGACGATGAATCGGTGCCTACCTGCATTCGAAACCTGACGAGCTGCATGAACCGGGCCAGCTTACTGACTCCAAAAAACTCCCATTTCTTCTCGTATATGTTGAACCATCTGTCACAAAAAAATATACACTGTACAAATAATATTTAATTTTGTAAATACCAAAATGTACGTCAAGTTCTCAATAGTTCTGTAACGACTTGGTCGGAATTTGGAGCAGTGGTAAAATAAACCATATGTCTCCCTAGACACTACTACTTCCCTAAGTAGGGTAGCTTTCAGATTGCAGTGATGTGAAAGATTCAGAGTTGCTTTGAATAAACTCAACTAAGGGATTTGTAGCTTAGTGGCTATTGCATAGATAGGCCAGGTAGCATCGTTGAGGGGATAAAATTTGTGACCGTTCTTCACAAATCAATATTTGCACATCTTGCAAAGCACGTTGACCGGGTCATGGGTAACCGGGAGACCGAAAATTACAACTTTTGGATGTGACTAAGGACTTGTGTAGTCAATAAAATGCCTACGAGCAATATTAACTACGTTACACTACACTATTATTGCTAAAAGTAATTATAACGGTAAACTAATGTTCAGCCGTAGAAATAACATAAACCAACAGCTCATTACTGTCACACTATTGGGTACGGGCCTCTCCTCAGAATGAGAAAAGTTCAGGCCTTAAAGGCATACGTCACACTAAGACGTAGGCAGTTTTAAAGCGTTTTGACGGCGGGCCCGCTATAGAACTGCTTTCAGTATGACATGTTGTGTCAGTTGTCAAACAATACATCTGCCTCGTAACCGCTTTGACGTCATACTGAATATTACTGACGCGCCGCCTTGTCCAGTTAGTATGGCGGCCATAGTGATACAACGCAACCGCGCATAGGATATGGATGGTATCAAGCTTTTCGCGACAAAACCTGCAAACTGTGGTAGCGCTGAGGCCCATCCTGTAAAGGTGTTTGTTCAGCTTGCAGTGCCCAGTAATGGTTCTTGTCAGGATTTTCCTTCACCATGCATGATCCACAAATGCATTCAATAATTCAGAGGTGTAGGCCGAGTTTTAGCTTACTGTCTGTGACTAACTAATACCAACAATAATTTGTTCTACAGCAAGATTTTAAACACAATATACCCTTTTCCGACATCTCGAAACGACATCCTTATAGCGTGCGCGGTTTGGTTCAGCCAACTGATATTCAAATATTTTAACATCTGAAAAAGTGCATACGTTTGGAAATTACTACTCATACTCCGATACTTGAGGTTGCGAAGTGGGTTGTAGAATTACAAACCATAACTACACGGTACCCAAAATAGGTGCCCTAACTGCTTAACCGGGCGGATGGCGGAGAATGCCGTTAGGGACTCCATTCGCCAAAAAAAATCCCTAAACCACGCAACGCATTTGGTTTGGCGAACGCTTAAATACTTTCACAGGTGGGACGGTTCCTCAAAGGTTTAGTTACAGCAGTTTACTCCAGCTTTACTTGCGCTGTAACTTGGCAGTAGCTAGCAAAACTGATAGTCAAAGAAAAAAATCGCAAATTTTAAAATGAATGAATTCAATTAATAATTTTTTCGGACGTGAGACAATAAGACAGTCCTAGCCCCCAAAAACGTCTGCCTCTCACAGCTTCCTATTGTTTAAGCTGGGAAGAAGAGCAGAGCAACAAACTCCCCAGCAACACATCCCAGTCTTTCATTTATTTATGTAATTGTTTTAATACAAACAAATTGTTGGAACAAATGACTATACAGATTGGCACAATACATCAACCATACATCCCAAAGACGCCTCAATAATATAGCACTGATGTTGGTCGCCACTATTCGCCACATGAAAACTTCAAATCAGTTTCGACCACTTATGTGAGCCGTCAAAACTTTCGCGTTAGTGATTAGCCAATAGCCACCTTGGTAAGGCCAATCGGATTGCAGTCTCAGCAAGTTGACAGAATTTATTGTACGCATTATATTCAACATTAGGTGTATATTGGGCTGTTTGGTCGATGGCACAATATAAAACTAGCTAACCCGGTGAATGATTTCATTCACCAAGCAAACCCCAATATTCCAAGCTGGTGGCAGGAAACCAAATAAGAAATATCAGAGTTGTTCTGCAGTAGTTAATCAAGCCTATTTGATCATGCCGCTGGGTTCAGCGGCATGATCGTGAGTGGCTAGCATAAACCGAGTAGGTATATCTCACTCTATAATCACGGTCTAATTGTATCCTGTCGACACGATACAAATTATTAGAAGGATGATTAAAAAACTCAACTGTTGGGATATAAAGGTGGTTGCAAACCGGCGAGCCGAGGATTGGGTGGGATGGGCGTGAATTGAAATTTCACTGACCGTTTCACACCGCGCTGGCCGGCGCCGGCTCGCTATGTATAGTCAGGTGCATTCATTGGTTACCCTACTTACGAATAGAAAAAACTGTCGCTGCCAGGCAGAGCGTGACAGAGCGAGACCGCGCGGGACCACAATGGCCGGTGCGAGATTTTTGTATCCGTTTTGCAATGTAATAAATCGCTGCTTCTAAGAGTGCGCGGTAGTAACAACAGCATTCTAAAAGCGTTTGCTGAGCGCCCAGACCCAGAAAATAGGCCCTATATTAGGGCACTGGGTGGCCCTAATTATAGGTGCTATCAAATAAAATAATTTTGTATAGACTTTCTTTTTCTAACATAGCCATAAGTTTACTAACTAAAATATGGATATCAATCTGAAATAAATGAATAATAATAATAAATACTCTATTCATGCAGCAATAAAGTTTAATGTTGTACCAACAAATATTTCAATTCTCGCCTCGCACATCCATGCCTATCCACACCTTTCACACCAAAGATGGGCGTGACGCGAATTGAAATTTTGCTACAAAAATTTCAATTCTCGCTCGGCCCATCAACGCTACGCCTCGCCGGTGTGAAACCACCTTAATATCTCATTTTATCATGTAAATGTTTAGTGTGCCAGTCAGTGTTGTAAAGGACAAAAAACTATTACTATTAAAACTTCAATAACTTACCATAGTCGTGCAGTGTAACAACACTGCATCGAATTCTGCCAAACTCGCGTTCCTGCCATAATTGGCCGTTAAAAACAACATGGACTCCACCTGGAAATGAAATACAAATTGCCAGCTTTACCGGATCATTTACAATTTAATCTGGATAACTGCTCCTCATTCTGGATATCGTAAAAGGCGACTGAGGGATCAAGGGTGACTTTCCATTCTACCATAGCTATGCAAGAAAAGCGGTGAACGAGAAAAAAATCCATAAATAGGATCGCTTCATTTTGCTAGCCTCGCAAAACGCATCTTTGGTGAAAAAGGGCTTAGCTGGGAGGGGTAATTTATACATACAATATGAGCGAGAGATGTGTGCAATGTATGAGTGCATGAAATGTGTACGAGGAATAGGAGCTAAGAATAGATACGAAGAGCGGTATGGCTAAGCCAGCTACTAGACTACACAGCACAGCTTTAGTAAAAATAGTCCGATTAAAAGCTCCGCTACGCATTCTCGCGTTATTCCGTTTCTTCGCACAGTTTTCCCATAAACCCCGATGATTTCCAAGTTGCACGAAATTGCGCCAATGATGAACACTTTATGTATTTTTAATAAACTAAATCCAACCAACCAACCAACCTGCTGACTGGCTGATCAAAAGATGCCATGCCGTGGGGAAAACCCCACGGCATGAGCTGTTATCATTATGTAGCTCATGTCGACACGATAGAAGAAGAAGATAAACTAAATTATTACCTTAAGGCACTCGTCGACGACCAAATGTATGCAGGCAACAGATTCTGTGAGCACGTACAACGAATACCATTGGTAGTACTTCAGACGGCCGTGGAAATCCTCCATAACGCATGGTTGTCTACCTGTTAACGTAAGTACGATTAAACCTCAATATAGAGCATTGAAAAATGGATTTTAAGTGTTGAATCATAGAGTAAGTTATATTTCACAAACGTCGGAACAGTTTTGCAAAATTCACCTACAGAAGCTTAACATTTTTAAAGATATATTTTGAGGCGGGAGTATAGCAACATCTTAAAACATGTAAAGTTTGTATTTTAATTCCAGATAGTAAATTAACGTGTCAGAACATTGGCGTTATCACTTCAAAATAAAGTAATTTTTTGCGTGATTTAACATTTTTATATGTCAATTTATTATCTGGAATTTTAGTCAGAAATAACTTTCTGTTAGCGCAATTTAAAAGAGATTTGTCTTTATAAGGGCCCTTGTTAAAGAAATGGTTTTTGCCGTGGCTAGAGACCGTTGTAAACGCACATAGCCAGCTAGCCATCATCGGCTACAAGCAGAGTATAAACCGTATTACCGTACCTACTCATGAACAAGTTTAGCCGGCACCGGCGCGGGCAACTTGTTCTAGGGGTGCAGTTAACCGGCAGGGAGCGGATCATCAGGCGGAAAGTGGCAGACACCCGCTACCTGAAGTCATAAAAACGTGGCGCAGGGAGGCACAGGCTGACATATGGTGAAATGGAGAGGCTGGAAACGCCCAGTGCCGGTCATTGGACTGTGGGGTCTATCCAGCAAACCCTTGAGGAATGGGTACGGAGGCGACATGAAACGTTGTCCTTCCGTCTGGTGCAGGTGTTGTCGCGGCATGGTTGCTTCGGCAAATACCTGCATAAAGTGTGGCAAGAAGGAAGGCTACCAGTGCGGCTGTAGTGAGTCCCTTCATACCGTTGCATACTGTCCTGCTTGGGTGGTGCAGCGCCGTGCTCTCACTGCAGCGATTTGGGGAGACGTATCCCTGCCAGCCGTGGTCAGGGCCATGGCTGATAGTGTGGAGTCTTGTGAGGCGATCGCATCCTTTTGTGAGTAGGTTATCTCGCAGAAGGACGCGGCGGGGCGGGTCAGGGAAGAAGACTCCTTCGCTGATCTAATCCGCCGCAGGAGGACGGGTCGGTGCAGGCGGCTTTACGCTGAATTGATACCGCCCTAACATAGGCCGGCGGGCGATAGACTGGGGAGTCAGTCGTTCGCATTGCACGGCCTTCGAGTTGTGGTGATGTCCCAAGTGTGCCCGAACATCGCCTAAAGAGCGTCATTACGGGGAGAGGGACCCGAAAATGGGCCGCGCTGGATTGGTCGCGAATGCCATGCATTGCAGTTCCCACATATCCACGCTACCTCCCCGGGTGGCGTGACAGTGACTTGCGATGGGCATTTTCTTAGCCTCAAAAAAACGCTTGACTGGCGTTAACTGCACCCAGTTACAATTTATTTCAAATCAGAAAACTACAACTCGAAAAATCAACCATTAACTCTATAATTGTAACTCATAGTAGTTTACCAAATTTTGGAACAGGAGGCACGTAGTCCCGCGTAGGTACGTACATCTATGAAGTTGTATAAATCTTTGTATTTTTGTATTGTGTAGATTATTTTCATTTTCCCTTCCACCTTTCTGTAGCGCAGCTCCACCTGAAATATATAACAGATAATTTATTTATGTTTTTATAAAAAGAAAATGAAAAATACTGTAATGAAATGTGGTTGACTGATTTTTTGAAACGCACAAATGAAATACAGGTCCAAATTCTAGAATCATGCTCAAGCATAAATCTAGATTTGAGAACTGTTATTTGAATCATCTTTGCCACTTCGTTAATGTATGAAGTGACGGTTCTAGATTCATACTTCTGGAATACGGGCCTCAGAGACATGATTGTTCTGGTGCGAGAGGGATGGCGCTATACGTCCTGTATAGCTCTGTCTCTCTTTTCTAACGGAAAAATGATGGCTCTAAAACATCATAATACATATAAAGTGGGATATCTATATCTTTCGAAGGCCATTTGGCCATCGGAACAGACGAGTCATTGAGTGGAGACCATAATTCAATAAACGCAGCGTAGGGCGCCCCCTAACCAGGTGAAAAGACGTCCTGAAGAAGGTAGCTACTGTGGAATGAATGTGGAAAGCAGAGAACCGTGTTGTAGTGCAATTTGGGTGAGTAATGAGTTTGATGTCCAGAAGTAGAATGCGATAGGCAGAGTTGAGTTATATTATAACACATAATTGCATTTTAAATTAATATCAACATTAAGGACATACACACAAAGTTGATTTCTGCCTGAAAAAAGCTATTGAAAAAGTCATCATCAATCAATTTAAGTTACAACCGAAACTGAACTTTATGTAATCGAATTAAAGTTGCTAATGCTGAAAAAATGTAAGGGACCTAACTAAAGGCCTATGAAATTAAAAGCAGCGGACTGTAATACTGTTATAATAATTACGACAAGTACAAATAATGGAATTGGCTCTGAGTGCGCGCGCGCGTCGTCCGTCAAGTTCGGTAGCGAAGTCGAGTTGGTTTCCACGCCCGCGCACATGAATGTGCCCCCCGCGCCGCTGTCTCGTCGCCGTGACGTCACCAGCCGAGCCGCCGCCCGATGATAGCCGACGGCGCCCGAACAGTCTCCCGGGGTTGAAGTATTCAATGCAGAAGAAGAGGGCAGATGTTGATGTGAAGATGTCTTCAACTCGAACACCCGCGTAGCTCCGTCGCTCTCTGGGAAGACCTTGGTGTCTCGTCCCAACGGCCACATCAATGGCGGTTGTCCTATCTACTCAAGACAAGTGTTCCCATAGATAGCTCCCTGTTGAACATGTCCACTTTGTCTTTTGCTGGAGCAGAGAAACATATAATGAAACTGCTTCCAAAAATACTGCATAAAGCCGATGGTGATATCAGTCACCTGTGGATGCGAAACAGATATGAGTGGTCGTCCAATTAAAATTGGGAAAATAAAATCTATAGGATCAGAGGAGAGAGAGGTAAGAGGACGGAAATTTAAGACTGCCTCTATTTAAGTCAACATGTAGCCATCTCCTTATAATTATGAAAATTGCGTTAAGCCTTGAAAGCATTTTTAAACAATAGAAGATCGTATGGCAGCTTCAGCAATGCCGTTAAAATGGGAAGAGTAGGGAGGTGCAAAAGTAAATTCAATGCCCTACTGTGCATTCTCACAAAGATTTGAATCTTGTAAGCATTTGTCTAATTCATAGCCAGTACCGATGAAGTCGGTGCCGCTATCTAACAAGATGCTTTGGGGCTTGCCACGACGAGCCACAAAACAGTTCGAGTCAGCCTTCCTTGGTCAGATCTGTAACGAGCTCGACATGAACAGCTTCAACTGCAAAGCAAACAAAAATGCACAGGTACGCCTTTATTAGCTTACACCCTCGCCCCTTGCAATCAGCTATAAATACTGGCCCGGATAGTCAACACTATGCTTATAAATGGACCCAAAAAATTAAATATATTCTTACGTGGTAATGACATTCCTGATTGCAATAAACGATACTCGTCAGGAAACATAATTAAATAATTGAGAATAACGTAAAATATCAATAAATGCACTAGTAAGTTCTTGACGTGAAGGGAACCTTGGTAATTACTATGATTATTTCTCAAATTATAAACAAATCTTTGTATACGTATAGGCAACTGCCCTCTAATAATGATTAAATTGGAACATTTACGAATTAATGAATTTATGAATGATTGATTATGTAAATTGTATGATGAAACGAATGATCAGTGACGTGTGAAGATACAGCTTCAGGTAGATCCTGTTTCACGTTCTCATTGGGCATTTTCGGAAAGTATATTTCATATTTTGATAACAACTGAGGACTTGACCACCATAACTAGCACCCGCTGATAAGGTCAGCCTTCAGCCCGCGAGAAACAAGACCTGCCGGATTGTCCTTAGACGGCACGTAGCTCCACGTATGGTAGGTATGCTCTTGTATTTTGTCAATGCGATTACGAACAAAACATAACAAACAAAACACACCAGTACACAACCCTGTTCCTAACAATGCTCCATATAACTCAAGCTTTGGAGTGTTTCTTGGCTTGATTGGTGTCACACGATTTTTAGACACCAATAGTTGTACTGAAACCAATCCTTCCTTGTCCATTGATCTTACATACACACTGGTGCGATAAGAATTGTTTGTAAAAAAATGTAGATTTCACACGTTATAGAAACACCACATAAAATCCACCAAGGTATTTTCAAAATATTCAAACAGGAGTATATTAACAAAAAATAACATAATCTACTTATTTTATCTAACGCCCAATCATTTCTGTCACACTTAGTCATCCATAACTTAAGCATAAGCATTTTTGTCTCAACAAACCATGAACTAACAAGGCCTAGTGGGTCAAATATTTGACTGGTCACAGACAAAATGTAACGCTTTGTAATCTGCCTCTTAGATTCGAGAAAAATTGAAAATGTTAGACAGAAAAAACTATATAAAAATTCCCAAAGCCAATGTAGGCCTAACAATTTAAAAGAAACGTTCCTATTTTCATAACATAACATACATAACATAACATCACGCCTGTATTTCCCCGAAGGGGTAGGCAGAGGTGTATTAGTACACCCACATTTCGCCAGTTATGTTATAGTCCCATGTAATAGGGGGCGAGCCTATTGCCATTGACCGGGCACAAATCCAGACTCCGTGCTGCTACTGAGAATTTCCTAATGAAAAAACTCAATAACACTTTGCCCGACCCGGGAATCGAACCCAGGACCCCACGCTCAGCAGTCGCGCTTGCAACCACTAGACCAACGAGGCAGTCAGTCCTATTTTCAGGCGAATTTATACCATTATGTAATTCACTTACTGAAGTATTACAGAAATGAGACTGAGTTTTTGGTGATGGATGTAATGGAAGAGCCACGGGGCCTGAAACAATCCACCCAAACTTAGTCTCATGTAATTTAGGCTGGTTTTTGCCTAGGTTAATAAATGTAGCACCTAAGACATCCCAAAATACTTCAGCACCAACAAGAATATCCACTACTGATGGAATATGGAAAGAAGGGTCAGCCAGTTTTAAATGAGATGGTATAGGAACCTTGTGTTCATCAATCAAAACAGTTGGCAACACTTTTATAATTTCAGGCAACACCAAACAATTAATATTTGCCTTGTAGCTGCCGCTGCAAGATTCGATAGTTACATTGCAAGATTGTGTACTAGTAGTAATCTGACTGTTAATACCTGCTACCGTGGAACTCGTGCTACGGCTAGGCAATCCTAGCGTATCGCAAAGTGTCTGCGTGATAAAATTGGCTGTGCTACCATTATCGAGTAGGATCCTGGCGTTGACCTTGCCACCTCGGTTGTTCACCACTTTCACCAACGCTGTGGAAAGTAAAATATGCGAAGAAGTAGTATGCTGTATAGAAGTGTTACTTGACAAGACGACATTTTCTGGAGTGTAAGTATGTAAAGAGGCACTTCCGGAAATGTCAGTGGGTAGGGCAACACTGCTTGTCATGGGATCTTGGAAAGTGGTAGGCTTAGGTTCATCAATATGTAAAAGGGTATTATGTCTACTTTTACAATATTTACAACCCGACAATCTACATTGCTTAGTAAAATGACCAGGACGCAAACAATTAAAGCACACTTTAAACTCTTTTGCTTTCAATAATCGAGTTTCGTTAGGTAACTTACTGAATTCTTCACAAATATACAAAAGATGACTCGTTGAATCGAATCGTTTGATGAATTCGTTTGTCAATGCATACATTTTTTATAACCTGTTCGTTTGTCAAGTGCATACATTTTTTCAACCTGTTTTTTGGGCAATGGAAAACAGTTAATTCGTTTCTTGTGACTGTTTTAAAAAGCTGTTTGTTGATTCAATGCCCACCGCTAGTATGCTTATGCAAACCTTTGTTTATGCTTTGAGGCTTACTGGTCTGTGGGATGACAGCAGGATAGCTCTAGGATAATCGCGTTTTCGCGTTTGACGATATTCGATTAATCGTACCATTCTATATTCTGAACCGTGTCAACTATGTCTTCTAGACTGAAAGAGACTAGACCCCACGACACAGGGAATCCTAGTGTGAGGTCTAGGGCTTCAACCAATGTTATGTATATTTTTTGGCACAATATAGACATTTTTATTTTTATTTATTTATTATTCGTCGCACAATTTGCTACTCCGGTCAACGATCGTTCCCATATCGCATGCGATGATCGTGTATTGTCGTATGTTTCTCTGATCTCCGGTCAATCGCGTACAACTATGAACTGTAGTCTATTTTTATTGTGCCTTTTTTATGTGCATATCTATATTGTGTAGGTATCAGTAGGGACGAATGTTCATACTTCGTTTGTCATTCGCCATACGCGAGTAGACCCCCAGAATACAGGCACGTGTCAGTTGTTGCAACTGTTAGGCTACCACTGTATTATACACATCATTATTTGTAATGATAATCAGACGGCATTACGGAGTCCTTGAATCTAGATTAAAAATAATAATTATACATAAATTTATGGTATTTTTTTCGTAATACAAGTACTTACATATATCGTCTCTTAGTACCATCTAAAGCCATAACTTCCCATTTGTCTGTCTTCTTCTCATAGTTTATAGCGGCTACGTTCGTCCACTGCAATCATAAATGTGACATTTTTACTTATATATTTTATTTTAATCAAATTGCATGTATATGAGGGACTCTGTGTATGTTCCGTGTGGTGCCGGACATAAAGAATCGCACCACCCTATCTCTTCTCATGGGTGTCGTAAAAGGCGACTGAGGGATTCACCAGAGGATGGGCAGCAGCGTTCTCTGAATATTTAACCAACCAACTGCGATCACCAACCCGCCTGCCAAGCGTGACGATTATGGCATATCCCCCCAACATGCTTGTGGGAAGCCTATGTCCAGCAGTGGACGTCTTTCGGCTGAAATGATGATGATGATGAGGGGCTCGTGGCAAAATCACAACATTCACAACCGCGCGAATTGTGCGATCTGCGAAGCTAAGTTAAGCTGCGCTTGCCGCGGTCAGTCTGTGGATGGGTGACTGTTTCGTTTCACATCGAGACCCCTCCGTGCCTCGGAGAGCACGTTAAGCTGTTGGTCCCAGTTGTCATACGAATATCTTTGGAAGTCATTACTGGTAGTCAGAATCCCGAAAGTCTGACAACTGGGCTAACCTCCGAATGTCCAAAAATATCAACCGAACCGGAAAATCCGGAAATGGTAGAAAATGTTTTCTTTCTTTCTTTCTTAAAGTACAAAATGTGAAAACAGCACTCACCTCATACAGACTGTTTAATGATTGAATCATGTCGCCATTAGGTTTGGCGGGCTTCGAATCATCTTTGGGGATAAAAGCCAACCCAGGACAAGGATATTGCTCCCCCTCAATCATACCTAAAGACATCCATTCTTCAGGAACACTGAAACGGAAATTAAGGCAATGCTAAATTATTTTATTTCTGCAATTTTAGTATCGGCGATCAGTGATTTTGACTGAGAGCTCGTACAGGTTTTCTTTTAGGTCAGTACCGACTTGAAATTGGCACGCGTCCGCGTGTTACTGATATTATTGCAATTTTGGATCCTATGACAATTATAATAAAGCTTATTTTGAAATCCCTTAACAACAAAACGCCTGCGCTGACTCACGTCACCGTCGCTGCTGCTGTAGTATTTGCAGTTGCAGAGTGTACGCGGTGTAAAAGAGCATAGTCGTATAAAAGCGCCCTTACTGAGTTTGGTCGCGTGATTCTATCAGTTCAGGAGTGAAACTTACCCACGGCTACACATCAACCTGTAATTTCCAGCATAAACTGATCTTGCATTGTAGGAAAAGCCTAAACATTGCGAGGTCAGCTTATACTGAAAATGTACAGCTTGATGTATAGCCATGTGTACATTGGCTGCATATCCCACGTCTCAGACGAAGTTCGTGCGGGGTAACACAAATAATTTGTTTAACGGTGAAGGAAAATATCTTCAGAAAACTTTCACACCTGAGAGCGCTCCATATGATTCTCGATGGTGTGTGTAGTTTGCCAACCCACAGCAGGTCAGCGTGGTGCAGTAAGGCCTAAATCCTTATTATTGTGAGATTTAAGGGGCTCGTGGCTACTTAGCAATCGTGTGGATTATACGACCTGCAAGGTTAAGCTGCACTAGCCTCGGTCAGTCTGTGGATGGGTGACCGTTTCGTTACACATCGAGACCCCTTCGTGCCTCGGAGAGCACGTAAAGCCGTCGGTCTTGCGCCTGATCTCTCTCCGGTCGTGTCGAATTGCCGTCCCATCGGATTATGAGAATGACATAGAGAGTGCACCTGTTATAATAAAACAAAGTTTAACCGGATTAAATCGCGTATATTTTTTAAATTGGCAGATGCGGTGTGCTCTCTGTAACAAAGATTTGGCCACGGTAGCTAACTGACAATCTTTGCTAATCTTTTCTTTGCTAATCTTTGTTACAGAGAGCACACCGCATCTGCGATGCCGACCACCTGGCAGGGGAACTTTACCATGTGAAGCATGTTCTCAAGCATAATAACTTGCAACCTCCACATCCCCATCGCAAACGCCGCCTGAAACCCAGCACAGTTGATCGTCGACCTGCTGTTCTACCATTCATCAAAGGGGTCACCGACGGAATTGGTCATATCTTGAAGCGTGCTTCTATCAAAACCTATTTCAAGCCCCAAAGAAAGATCAGCCAACTCCTCAGACCGGTGAAGTGTCACATTCCCTTACAAGATGCAGGGGTCTACAAGATTGATTGTGATTGTGGGTTATCATACATAGGGCAAACAAAGCGTAGTATAGCCACTAGAATTAAAGAACATATAGCTGACGTCAAGAACAGACGCTCCACAAAGTCTGCAGTGTGTGAACATGCCCTGGACAAACCCAACCATTTTCTTCGATTTGATAAACCACAAGTTCTGGCGAAGGAAAACCGATATGTACCTAGAATGCTCCGTGAGGCAATTGAAATTAAAAAACATTCTAATTTTAATAGAGAAGATGGTTGGCAGCTACCACCTGTTTGGAACCCAGTCCTTAAAATAATCAAGTCCCAAACAGCACACAACACTGTAAAAGATAATGATATTGTGAGTGATTATTGCGTGCATCGAAACGATTTTAATTAATAATATTGTACGGTAGATTAAAATATTTTTTTAGAAATATCTGTAAAGACGCTTGTCATCTTAGTCTATCTGCGACCACGAAATGCTGCAAAGCTTTCGAAACGTCAGGGAAACCAATTTAAATAATATACGCGATTTAATCCGGTTTAACTTTGTTTTATTATAATGTGTAGTGATCGCGAAAACCTAAGAAGTTATTGAGTGCACCTGTGTTTGTGCACACACTTGTGCACTATAATATGTCCCGCGCAGATGGCTAGTCTCCATTGAGATTGGCCGCCGTGACTGCAATTCGTCCGGGAGGACATTATTGTGAGAAGAGGCCCATGCCCAGTGATGGGACAGTACTAGTCTGATATATGTATGTATGTAACATAAGTATGATGAACTCACCGGCAGTCAAAATCAGTGTTGTCAGAGATGTCCAAGTCTAGTTTCGGGAAGGGGCTGTAGAGACCGTAATGCTCCTGGTCGGTGACCTTGAACTCTTCAACAGGTAACAGCCAGTAAGGCTGAATGCCCAGCTCACGCAGCATCTTCTGTAACATCCCGGAAATAGGACTAGTAAAAGCCAATACCATTTTTTTTATTATAAGATGGTGAAATGAGCTAAAAGCCCACCTTATGTTAAACGGTTACCAAAGCCCATAACAACTGCAATACCACCTAGGCTGTTGTCTAAATGGTACTGCAAGTCGGTTCGTCAAACTGAGAAATGAAGATGAAGTCTCATGTGATTGCAATTTCGCCGGCACCCGTACCATTCACATCGGAACACAGCAATACAAGCATCACTGTTTGGCGGCAGAAATAGGTACGGTCACAGATATATTCAGTAATCTGAGGGTACGGTGCTAATACTTCCCTGGATGAGCTCTTTCATAAGGAGCTCTACTAAATGGACTAAATTTTTACGCTTTATCAGATTTATCACAAGCGGGGCGAAATCTAAAGTAATAAATCGTGGAAAGAAAAATTCACTCGTGATAGAAATAAAACCTGCGACTTCTGGATCAGTATCAGACCAGACAGTACCGCTAAGCTTCAGATCGCGCCATCCACAAACTGCCACTCTTCTTCCTAATCGCTTCATAATCATCATTTCAGCCGGAAGACGTCCACTGCTGGACAAAGGCCTCCCCCAATAATATTGGGGGGATATGCCATAATCGCCACGCTTGGCAGCCGGGTTGGCGATCGCAGTTGGTTGGTTAAATACTCAGAGAATGCTGCTGCCCATCCTCTGGTGAATCCCTTAGTCGCCTTTTACGACACCCATGATAAGAGATAGGGTGCTGCAATGCTATACGTCCGGCACCAGACGGAACCTAATCGCTTACAGTTCATTAATTATTAATATTATTGATTAGTTCATCCATCGTAGTGTGCGTGTGCACTCATAGGTAGTGTGTATCGACAAAACTAAAACACTAGCGGAATGTTGCACACTTGTACTGTAAGCGATTCAGGAAGAGTGGCCCGCGCCTTTGTGGATGGCGCGATCTATACACCAACTCTGCTTACAATATTGAATTTTTCGTCCAAATCAAATCCATGTCAAGGTGATTGATGGCAGGGTCATTTTTTACTTTGTGTTTTCAATTTTACACTACACCTAAGTTTAGAACCTGTCGACATGGCTATAGGCTATATAATTGGAGAATACCTTCACATTGGCAGCAAGGAATTTCCTTCTCAGCCTTTCAATCTTGACCAACCGGGGCAATTCCTTTGGCAGCACAATACTGAGAAATTGTAGTTTCGGTACAAACGTCTCGAATGGAAATTGCTAGAAACAAAATATTTGCATTAAACGCGGTCATGGGCAACAAACTAAGTATGGAGAGTAATTCACGTTCACCGGATTTATTTACCAGGTAGTCTTGGTCAAAAACCAGGCTGCTACTGAATTTCTCGACAGTAATAGTCAATAAAGCTGTCTGAACAGGAAATCAAATCCAAGATTCCTCACTAAGGCTTACATTCAGAGTCAGAGACAAATCTAAGCGTGAACTCATGCTTCCAAATGTCAAAATTCAGTGCTATGTCTGTGAGTGCTATACCAGGCCCCTCAGAAAGTATTGCGAAAAAAAGTTTTTATATATGGGAGACTGGCCAGTTATAATGTTTTTCGAAAATATGATTATTTATAAGTAAAAATAAGTAAGTTCCAATTTCAAAATTTCCCTCCACATTTTTTGCGAGTTAATTCAAAGTATTGTGTCTCACTGAAATATGGATCTGCGCCGGGAACATTTTAGAGCTATGATTTTATACGATTTCAAGTGTCGCCTGAAACCGGATGAATCGTACGATAGACTTCAAATGGCATTCATGGATGAAGGCCCTTCCAAGGCAACCGTGTATCGTTGGTATAACGAATTCAAGCGCGGTCGACCAACTTTGGGGGATGACGAAAGAAGCGGTCGCCCTTTGACGGCTGTTACCGAAGAAAACGTGCTAGCAGTGAAAAATTTAATCCAAGACAATAGGCGAATTACATATCAGGAGATTCAACACATATTGAAGATTGGATCGGGAAGCGTTCACGAGATTCTACACAGCCATCTTCGCGTGAGGAGGATAGTATCACGCTGGGTGCCGCACAACCTCACCGATGCTCAGAAGCAGGCCCGGGTGGAATGGTGCCGTGATATGCTTAACAAATTTGAAGCAGGCTCGTCTCGGCGTGTTTACGACATCGTTACAGGTGATGAGTCCTGGATTTATCAATACGACCCAGAAACCAAGCGCCAGTCGACTGTTTGGGTGTTTCAAAATGAGCCAACGCCTACCAAAGTGAAGCGATCTAGAAGCGGGGGTAAGATTTTGATCGCTAGCTTTTTTAATTTGACTGGCCACTTGGTATCAATTCCCTTACGGGATCAAAGAAGCATTAATGCCGAATGGTATACTACCAAATGTTTGCCAGAAGTTTTCTCTGTTATAAGCAACAAGCGACCAAACACAGGGCTCCGCGGGCTACTGCTCCACCACGACAATGCACCTGCGCACACCGCACTCAAAACGAGGGACTTCCTGGACAGCACGCCAGTCAAACTCTGGGTCACCCTCCTTACAGCCCTGATCTAGCACCGTGTGACTTCTTTTTATTCCCAAAAATAAAAAATCAGCTCAAAGGGATACAATTTTCGTCGCCGGAAGATGCGCTGGCTGCGTTCGAGCAGGCTGTAAACGAGGTGTCTGCGGCGGACTGGAAAAAGTGTTTTGAAAACTGGTTTAGGCGCATGAATCTTTGTATAGAGGCTGGTGGAAAGTACTTTGAAAAGATTTGATAAAAATATATGTACGTATAGAACAATTTTTTTTAGTTTCGCAAAACTTTCTGAGTGTCCCACGTATAACAGGTAGAAGCATGAGTTCACGCTTCAATAGATTGTAATTTATTAGGACATTTCCTATGTATCCAATCGCTATTCTAAATTGTAAGATTATTTACATAATATTATAAATATTTATGACTAGCTGTGCCCGCGACCACAGAGTACATTATAATATACTGAAATAGAGACCAATCTTCCACCACAAAACTGGTAACCGCTTACTAGCGCCATCTGATACTTTTAGTTTGGAACTGCTGTTAGTACATCAACAGAACTAAAAATAAAAAATGCAAAAAGAGAATCATTTCTTGAGGATCGAACTTACGCCCTGCGTTTATAAATCGGACCGCAAGATAGTACTGCTAATAACACTTGTTTCTGACTTGCGAATTTTAGCACTATAATCAACCAGTCAAAATCAGTAAAAGTAGAATACTTTAATGTTCAAGAATCAACAAAAAAGGCTCTGAAAAAGATACTTATTTATTATTATAATATTTCGTGAAAAATCAGTAAAATTATCTCGTGAAATGAAATCATAATCTCTTTGGAACAATTATCAAATATGGCGTCATGTAGCGACATCTATCCGATATTGAATAAACTATTACAGTATCTCGTTTCTTAAATTTGGTACATCCGCCATCTATTACTTTTAGTCCGTAACAATAACAAATATAATGCTACTAAATTAAAAACCACCATCTTACCTATTATCTACAAGTATTCGAAGTACTACGTTTTTTTGCAGCGTTGTAAAAGCTGTTGTACCCGATTATTTGTTTTAAGATTGAGGACCCTGCCCGCGACTCCGTCCGCGTGGATGTCGGAAAATAACATCGTGTCATAATTATGAACACAATATCTTCAAATATAATATATATACATATAAGCGCCTACACAGACGATTACACTATTTACCGACCATACTATATTTTGTTTTTACAACCAACCGGCTAAGGTGATGGAATTTCATGGAATTAGCCCTAAACTAGCGATGGGCGATTAATACTACAATTAATCGAATCATTCGAATGTTAGGTTCATTCGAATGCATTCGAATGACAATCAGAATTAATCGAATATTGGTCGATTCTTATCAAGCGCTTGGTGGACTCGTGGAGTGGACGAAGGAGGCAACCGCGATAGCGCAGCGCGCGCATATTACTAATATTAGTAATTCGGCCGCACCGCAATGAACGAATAATCGAATCGATGCACCGTCGCGTCCCGCGTCAATTGTCGATTTGTTTTTTTTAGTATATTATTGGTTTCGCAATTGAATGTAGCTAGTTAGAACACCATGCAGAAGATGTTTTTGTAATTTTACATAATTATACGTGATGTTAGTAATTAGGAACTACGAATACCTACGTCATAATCATGCTTTTAATAACAATGTTAGGGTTTGTGTTTATTTATTTATAACATAATCGACTTCTTAAACTTTACTTAATATCTATAGGTATCTATCTAAAATAAATCACAATAAATCAGTCGCTTTGGGAGATCAATCAAATTGTAGTCGACTCCATGACAGTGGTAACACTTCAGTTCGAAAACCGCCCTTACTGCTTACGAAATAAAGATGCTGCTAATGTCAAAGTGTTACCACCGACGTGCTGTCGACCGTACCTGGCCTTTTAGGTACCTAGGTAACAAACGTAAGAACTCAACTGTTTGGTTTAGCGCGCGTCCTTGACCTTGAATCGACAGAGACGAACTAAAAAATTGTTCATCATTTATCAGTTACTATAATAATATTCAAACGAAACGGCCCCCGCCTCACCGCAGGCCGCAGCGCACCTAGCGGTCGACCTGACCACGCACTGCGGCTTTGCGGTTTGCGTCATTTGACGATTTAAATTAGACGTCGATTTTCATTATTCGAATGTCGATTTTCATTCGAATGATGATTCGTTCAGATGAATTAATCGACATTCGAATGTGCGTAGCGTAGTAACAATTGTCGATTCATTCGAATGTTTTTTTTGCAACAATCGCCCATCGCTACCCTAAACTCCCTCATTCTGAGAAGACGTGCTCAGCAGTGGGAAGCACAGACTACTTAGAGATACTACGTATGTCCGAGGTTGTAAATAAAAATGTTGCCATATCAAGAATCTGAATAATAAAGTCTGGATGCGAAACGTAACCTGGACCGCGCTCAGTTATATCACCCGACGTCGTCGGACGACGTTCGGAGCGTACTTTGGTCGTTCAGTTACTGAGCGATCATACAAATGAACGCCCAAGGAACGCTCCGAGCTCCATCCGACGACGTCGAGCGATAATACTGCGCCAAGTTGAGTATTATCGTCCGACAACACCCGGATCGTACTTTGGTCGTTCAGTTACTCAGAGCGATCATACAAACGAACGCTCAAGGAACGCTCCGAGCGTCGTCCGACGACGTCGTGCGATATAACTGAACGTGGCCCTGAACGCACCCCTAGGATATTATTTCCTTTATTTAATTGAATATACATACTTATAGATTATATTTTTAAATATTTTTACAAAACAAAAAACATTTAAAAATATAAAAATAGTGGCCTACCGGTATCGGGTACAGGGACCAAGCTACTGGCGGTCAGGGCTCCAGAGAAAGGAACTTCCTAACAATACGCGCCGTATCTAGGAGAACCGCTTTCTGCATCAAGCCCTTGACCCAGCCGCCTAACGAGAGCCTCATAACATGAGATAGTGGTCGAGGCTCTTTGCTACAAGGCCATTGGCCGTAACAATTATCAGCACAATGATTGCTGAGTCCACCTCCCACATGTCGACAACCTCGTGTGCTAGATCAAGATATTTAATTTGCTTGTCTTTTTCAGCTGATATTATTATTATTATTTTTGTCTAATTTATGAACTTATTTATGTGTTATTAGAATACATAAAAACATTGATTAAGAATACAATGAATTGAAATTAGGTGTTTCATTTGAATTATGCTCCCAACTCCTTTTATTTTAGTACAATTTTATTATTCTGCATGTGTTTTAGTCTCAGATTATAACTAAAGTATTTTAGTATTTTTTAGTACCGACCACATTATTTTTTAGTTGATTACCTTTTTTTAAAACGGTCACACTGGCTGATGACACTTGATTTAACTCTTATTTTTGTTTATTTACGTTTTGGTTTTGAAAAAGTTTAGTTTACTGTTTTTGTTTCTTTGTATATTATTTTGGCACAGAGTACATTTGTGTACATAGCAGATATTATGGACTTGTTTTATTATTAACTAGCAGTGCTCTTGTGGCTTTGCCCGCGTAAAAAGTTTTAACTTGCCCTGTATAATGTTCCCCGTCGTAGTTTCTGGACAAGAAAAATACGTAATTCTTTATTATCATTTAATTTGAAGAGTGTTTATGCCAAGCGTGACCCCAGGAAGATTTTTCATAAAAACTTTAACACCCCTTTTTACCGCTTTTGAATTTTAATTTTAAAAAGAATAATTAATTTTTTTTTTTTTTTTTTAATAATAATTTTCAAAAGATTCTAAAACGTAATTTATTAATTGCTTTAAAGATTATATATTTTTATTTTGTTTATTATAGACCAGCAGCACTATTGCTGAAACGTCTATATCACAGTGCTGTGCTGAAAATTTGCTGTTTATTTCAATGCGTTCACAGGTTTGCCAACAAAAGTCCATTTGTTTGTAGCCAGTTATTGACTCTATTCTGAAATGAGTTTACAGCGATGGGAGCAACAACATCCTCCTGTAGCTTGGTCTAATTATCAAAACATGGCTTAATAACTAATTGTTATAATAATCATTCACGGGTCCTGAAAATACATTTCTTATTTTGGCTGCTAGGCGGCGCCCCCGTCGTGTACATAGCGAATATGCTACTAATGCTACAATTTTAGCTACCTCAATATATACATAATAATTTAACAAAATTCTCAGTCCCTCCATTATGACGTCAAAATGGAGGGACCAGATGGATAGGCTGCTCACAGGAATATTCTACCTATAGTATGTTTCAATACCTACCTTTATTCTACCTTAAAAATACTGAATTTGATTGTCCCTAACATGAATATTTCGTTTGAGTTATATCAACCATAAACAATGGTCTCTCCAAATTGACAATTCAAACATTTTGTCAGACTTGTTCATGGATAAATTTTTTTTGTTTATCGAAGTATTAATATTTAATACTCGACTGCCTCGTTGGTCTAGTGGTCGCAAGCGCGACTGCTGAGCATGGGGTCCTGGGTTCGATTCCCGGGTCGGGCAAAGTGTTATTGGGTTTTTTCATTAGGAAATTCTCAGTAGCAGCCCGGAGTCTGGATTTGTGCCCGGTTAATGGCAATAGGCTCGCCCCCTATTACATGGGACTTATAACATAACTGGCGAAAGGTGGGTGTACTATACACCTCTGCCTACCCCTTCGGGGAAATACAGGCGTGATGTTATGTTATGTGTAATATTTAATACCCTTTTGCTACCATAAGATTTCTGCAAAATTTCTTATGTTAAAGTTGAGCTTTATGTACCAACTAAAAAATCTTTATATATTTGCATATTTCACATAGGTGGAATGGAAGAAATTGCTGCTTGGCGAATAGGCCGCCTAATAATAATACATTTAATTCTTTTGAAATAGAGGATTTTGTAGGAAACATCAGTTTTATATTTATTATATTCTTCATTGTACATACACAAAACAAAAACATTAGTTTATAGAAGGATTATGTAAGTACAGAGGGTGGTCTTATCGCACAAGGCAATCTCTTCCAGACAACCTTTCGATGGACTATTCACAGGAAACAAATATTAGGTTCGGTATTCATTCATGGATGAACGTTAATGCGGCCAAGTTTTTAGGTCTTATTAGTGTAGCCCCTTTCTGATTACATGGACAAATTACCATTAGACAGGTATCATCAACTATGGGACCAATCCGGTAGTTGACTATTATTAAAAAAAAACAAAAATTGTATATTATACTCAGACGAATAAAAAATGGTGGACGCAATCTCGCTAAGAAAAGATTGAAGCAGACAAACACAAACACTTATTTTCATAACATAAATATTTGTCCTGTGGGAATTGAATCCATAACCTCGTGATCAGCAGTCAGACACTCGAACCACTATACCACAGACGTCACCATAATACCTCGTTAGAATGACTTTTTTTATTTTCAGGCCAAAACTGATAAACTGGCTCCAATGTTGGTTTCTATGCCAAAACCACAGAGAGCTAAACTTCTTTTGCCTCCTGGTCGGTGGACCACTTACAGAGAAGATGAAAGCATTGTAAGTACAACTCATCATCCTCCTGCCCTTATCCCAATTTATTTGGGGTCGGCGCAGCATGTCTTTTTCTTCCATACATCTCTATCAGCCGTCATCTCCGTGTTCACTTTCTTTTTATCCATATCATCTTTCACACAATCCATCCATCTATAACTACAACTAATGTTTTAAATTCGATACTACTTTTAAATCTCTAGGTTGCAGTGGCAGTGGTTGGCACCCGGGTTGGCTTTCTATGGTGACAAATTTTACAGAATAATCTTAGAAGCTCCAAGGTAATCCACTGGACTGCCACTTGGGAAGAAATACTGGCGGCTTACAAGTGGTACCAGCGCCACACCCACTTGTCACCCCTTGGTGCTACCCGGCGGACTGCCTCCATCGTACCCCGCCACTGGGTTGCAGGTTCAATAAACTAATGTGACACCGATAGGTTAGGAATAAGGATAACAGGATACCTACAAACTTTTCAAGTTGTTGGGGCATTTTCTGTCAATGTCATACGAAAAGGACATTGCACTGAGTGGTGTATAGCTGTAGATAGGCCCGGACTCCACCAAAGCGGAGACGTGCGAAGCAGAGAGATGTGTTGTAAAATGTTTCATTTATTTTTAATCATCAACTCAGCCTATCGCAGTCCACTGCTGGACATAGGCCTCTCCCAAGTTGCGCCACAACACTCGGTCCTCTGCCTTCCGCATCCAGTCCCCCCAGCCACGTTCTTTAGGTCGTCGGTCCAGCTGGCAGGGGGGCGCCCTACGCTGCGTTTGACGGATTTTATTGTATTAGTTTTAATACCACGTTTTTATTAACTCACTTTCCTTCGTGTCCGTCTGTTCGGTACAAATTTTGTAATCGATTTTAAACTAACTTCTCGAAGAACTAGAGATTTGAAACATAGCTCAGTACTGCAGAACATGCTAGTTAACAAAGTGGCTGTGAAACTGTCCCTATACCACACAATTGGCTGATCAAACTGTGTCTCACAAGGGTCCCAAGCGTGAAATATACACACCGGCACAATTAGCGGAACACAAAAAAAGCAGGATTTTAAAATCTTTTACTTGAGGAACTGGCCGGTTATGATATTTTTTTAATTTATTGTCAAATTTGAAAATAGAAAATTAGATGACATACACTTTTTTCATTCATTTGTTTTATTTTCCCGAACAATACGTTTTGTCAACTTGTTCGAGTAATAACTACGTAATTGTAATTTTTTTGAAAAATTGCACTTAATGGTTTTTTATAAATTTGTTATTCTATAGGCAATTTTGTTTATTAAAAGCTCTTTATTATGCCTGACTTAACATCACTGGAAATCATTAGGGCTGATGAAATGAGAAGAAATGGCCATACCTACAGATCGATTGGTTTATTCCACTTTGTTCACCCAGGTGATATCACCTGGGTGAACGAAGTGGAATAAATTGGTGTACTTTGTTCACCTCGGAATTAGATCACCTAGGTGAACAGAGGCGACTCCTATTTTTAATTTTTTATTCGTGTCCCTAAATCACCCGCATTCAGAACATAAGGTCCAGGCTCCAAAGCGGAGATATGCGAAGCGGAGATGAGAGATGCTTAGCAGCTAGGTAGTGTTTTTTTTTGTCGGGCTCGGCTGGCTTATTTAACGACGTGGGGACACTAGCGGTGCTGTTTGCCGCTCGCCGCACGTCGGTCACATCTTTCGTCTTCTTCGCTGTTTGCGAGAAACGCGCGTGCAGAGCTGGTCAAAAATGCTGATGGCCATATCTCCTAAACTACAGGCGTTGGTACTAAAATGAAAGGGCTCAACGAGATCTACCCGAATATATAATAAAAAAATCAGCCAAGCAATTCTCGACCTTATTGACATTTAGCAAAAAATGATTTACTTTTAATATTTGCAATCGAATCATAGCAATTTAATTTTATGAAGTTAAACATTTAACAGTAAGATCGAAAATGGCTGATTTTTAGGGTTCCGTAGTCCTACTAGGAACCCTTATAGTTTCGTCATGTCCGTCCGTCTGTCCGTCTGTCCGTCTATCCGTCTGTCCGTCTGTCCTAATCCTTTACAGCTTAATAACTTCTACAGTTATAAATATAAGTACATGTAATTTTGACAAAAATTAGGTGAAAATCAAAATTATCTGTGCAAATAAAGCTCGTTTAGTTACTACCTACCTTTGTGTCAACTACTATAAGCGTAATCCAAAAGGTTGCAATCAAAATCTGTTCATTTATAGCATGCAGAGATGTACGTACGTACATAAAAAAATAAATAAAAAAAAATCGCTTAAAACGTGTTTAATCCCTCTTAGATACTTTAATGTTTGTATTATTGTAATTAAAAAATTACGACTAAGCTGAGACTACTATTGGCGACTAAGGGATTCACCAGAGGATGGGCAGCAGCGTTCTCTGAGTATTTAACCAACCAACTGCGATCGCCAACCCGCCTGCCAAGCGTGGCGATTATGGCATATCCCCCCAAACTGCTTGGGGAGGCCTATGTCCAGCAGTGGACGTCTTTCGGCTGTAATGATGAATAAAAAAATTAAAATAAAAATGCAAATAAACCAAGAACTATAAATTATCGTAATTTTTCAAGCAAATGACCAACTGAGATGTGGCCGGCAACTAGTTCCATTTAGCAGTCTCTTATAAATGTATCCCAAATTCGTGCGGGATTCCGATTCGACGAAGACGAACAAATCAACATTTGTTTTATTTTATTTTTCAAACGCACCATATAAAATGATGCATCATTTTGCTACGCATCAAGTGAAGCATCAAGTGAATGTATTATATTGTTCTTACGACGACATACAGAGGTATTTAATTTGTGGCGCCATCCTTTAAAAACAATTGTAAAAACATTCTGAATGTAGGTGATTCAAGGACACAAATAAAAAATAAAAATAAGAGTCGCCTCTGTTCACCCAGGTGATCTAATTCCAAGGTGAACAAAGTACACTAATTATTTCCACCTTGTGCACCCAGGTAAATTCACCTGGGTGATCTAATTCCGAGGTGAACAAAGGACACCAATTTATTCCACTTTGTTCACCCAGGTGATATCACCTGGGTGAACAAAGTGGAATAAACCTTATCATTTATTTTTTTGTCTGCTTTATACAGAAATGCTTTGTATAGGTACCTGTAATTGGCACACACCTTATACCTTTAAAATTATAATATATCTATAGTGTGATGTATACAACGTTTATCAGAAATGCGTGGTCATATTTGAAAAGCTTATTCAGGGGATGATATAGAACAACTTTTACTATGGAACCAACCCTGAAATCGCAAAAAAAAAATCAGATGATCCTTACATTTTGTCGAGCGACATCGATGATTTAGTAAGGAACAGCTGATATTTTTTTCGCGATTTAGGGTTGGTCCCATAGTAAAAGTTGTTCTATGCTATGCCCTGAATGAGCTCATAAAATATGACCACGCATTTCTGATACACGTTGTATATTATGCTACTGGTATACCCATTTAAATGAATAAATAAATTAAACACAAAATCTCTTGCAAAGTTTAAAATACTGTAATTACGTCGTTTGATTTATTGGATGAGCGAAATATGAATTAAAATAAAACAGTGATGTGTGCCATCCTAATAAAGTTTTATAAACATAGCAACTAATTACATCAGGGCTACATCAATCAAATCAAATATTTAAAAAAAAAATTAATTAGTGGTAAAAAATTAATAAATACTACAAAATTATAAATAGTTAAGCGCAGTTTTATTAACTAATTTAATTTTCTAACTACGAGTTCCTTTCTAATACATTTCATGCTTCTTTTGTCAGCTGAATGAATAAAAAGTAACCTCTATGAATTAATAGTAGTTTATGAAACTGTTGCATAATAGGGGTTATTAAAACACGAGTGTGAGTTTAAAAACCGAGCCGTAGGCGAGGTTTTTAATAGTATCACACGAGTGTTTTAATACCTAATTATGTCAGTTTCATACACTATTTTATCTACACTCATACAATTTTAAATAAAATACCAAAGTCAAAATCTTGGTAACATTGTCGTTGTTTTTCTTGATTTTTCTGGTAAAAGATTATTCGTCATTTACGTTGCTGCATCCAGAAATTCAGGCGGGGTCATATTCTCCTCAGTTCAGTATCACTGCTGTAGTCAGATATTTTTGCCCAGAATAAAACTTTCGACATACAAAACCATAATAATAACGTAAACAATAACAATAAATTTACAAGTAACGATGACCAAATCCAGTAGGCCGTGGCGCGCGGCCACGCACGCGCGCTGGTGGTCTACACAGATAATAAAATATAGTCTGGCGAAAACATTATAATCGGAACTAATTTTCTATCCTTGCCAGGATTCCGTCAATCTCTGTTTTATCATACAAAAAATATGCCTGTAAACACTTAAATATAATTAAAAGCAATATGACAATCAAAAGTTCTGCCAAAAACGCGATTTTAAACGATAAAAATTTTCAATGTATGACAAGTGGCGCCACCCTGAATTTTGTGTACTCATTGGTGCCAAACTGTACGACTGCTAAAAAAAAGGTTTGAAAACTCCTTGGTTAGGTCGAAGTGGCATTAAAAACTCCTTAGTTGGGCTGAAGTGTGCGGTTATGGAAAAAAAATTAAATTACCGCATTGTTTTGTTCAGCAAACTGTATCGTAATGAAACTTTTTAAATTCATTACAGGTGCATGTGCGTAAAGTATGTCATTATGACATGACTTTCGAGTTCATAATTCGAATTTTACGATACGAGTGTAGATAAAATATTATTTTCAACACACTTGCTCGTAAAATGGCTCTTATTGCACCGCTTTTAGGTTCATAATGTAGCTTATAACGCACGCGTACCTTTTACATTATATTATCGCACTAGTGCTTTAAACTTTACAGTTTATTTTTAAATCGCAGCAAAGAGTTTTTATGCCTAAACAAAATTAAACATTTTTGGGAATAAATCAACTGTATTAATTAAAATATGATAAATAAACATTTCATTTCATCAAATTATTTATTTTTGTCAACAAATTAACTTCAATTTGTGTTATAAATAAAAAAATATTTATTATATTTTTAATATTAGGCTGTTTGGCGGTTTCCATCGTCCACCTGCGCGCCCATGTCCATAGCTGTATGTCACCGTGCGATTACAGTAATACGCGCGCCATTTTTCACTAATTCAATATTTGTCTAAAATGTATGTTGTTTTCCTCGCAAGTGTGTTGAAAAACGTCGTATGACACGCGTGAGCATTGAGTATTATACTCTCGGCTACATTACCCCTCGAGTATAATAGTCAATTTAGCTCATTTGTATCATAATGTACTATTCTAAACAGTAAATTAACTTAATCTTTAACAATTTGCTAATAACTTTGGTAGAACAGATAAAATTTAGCTAGTAAGAAAGATCTTTGACCAGTGTGTGTTGCCAGTAATTACTTACGGTACTGAAACGTGGTCGCTCACAATGGGCCTCATAAGAAGGCTCAAAGTCACTCAAAGGGCAATGGAGAGGGCTATGCTCGGAGTGTCCCTGCGTGATCGAATCAAAAATGAGGAGATTCGCAGGAGAACGAAAGTAACCGACATAGCCCGAAGAATTGCCAAACTTAAGTGGCAGTGGGCGGGGCACATTGCTCGCAGAACGGATGGCCGATGGGGCAGTAAAGTTCTGGAGTGGCGACCGCGTACTGGAAGGCGCAGCGTGGGTAGGCCCCCCACAAGGTGGACCGACGACCTGGTGAAGGTCGCGGGAATCCGCTGGATGCGGAAGGCACAGGACCGGTCGTTGTGGCGATGCTTGGGGGAGGCCTATGTCCAGCAGTGGACGTCTTTCGGCTGAAATGATGAATGATGATGAGTAAGAAAGATTGTGTATGAAACAATAATGTACAACCTTATTCTTGGTTTATACTAAACCTCTTAAGAGGTCATTTTACTCATAATTATGGACAACTTTAACTATGGAACCAACACTGAAATCGCGAAATAATATCAGCTGTTCCCTATATTTTGTCGATTCATGTGAACTCAAATGAAGGGATCAGCTGTTTTTTTTTGTCGATTTCAGATTTTGTCCTATAGTATAAGTTGCTCATAATGATGAGTACAATGATCCCGTAAGAGGTTTAATAACTAAGAATAAGGTTGTATCAGAAGGCCAATTCTCGTAATTAAAAACGTTCAAATATAGTTCCAAAGCAATCTCAAGGCTTTAAATCTTGATCTCCTAACAGTAAATGTTTCTGATTGCCGTTTATTGGTGACATTAATGACCGAAGTGTCACAAATAAACGGCAATCAGAAATATCTCCTATCAGGAGATTGAGATTTAAAGCCTTGAGATTGGTTTGGAACCATATTTTGAACGTTTTTAATTACGTGAATTGGCCTTCAGGTGTAACATTATTAGCCAATGTCCTTTTAAGGGGTGAATTTAATTAGCATAACAACAACTGAGAGCAAACCCTGAAATCGCGGAAAAAGAAACATTTGCTCCATACATTTTGTCGAGCGACATCGATGACTTTGTAACAGCTGTTTTTTCGCGATTTTAAGGTTGCTACTTGCTGCCATTAGTAAAGTTGTTCTTTATGACGAGTACATTCACCCCTTAAAAGTAATTCAACTAATAGTGTTACACCTTATTATGTAATGTTCAGGGTAATTGAAAAAATACCCGAAACCTCTAGCACTAACTTTGTATGATGACCCTGAACAATGTTTGTTCAACGACTTTTCATAATTCGAAACTTTTTTTTCATACAAAAATATGGAAATACTCTGTAGTTTGCATATTCTAGACGGCCGACGAGAAGCCGCTCCGGGTCGCGTTGGAATCGGCGGGGCTGTGCGGCTAGTACCAACGCGCTCGGGCTTGCGGCGTATACGCAAATTTCACATACATCAATTGAACAATAAAAAGTTTTTTTGGCTAATCTATTTAGTTTTGGCCAAAGTCGCAGAACAAACGTTATTCGGGATCGTGATGCGAAGTTAGTACTTGGAGGTTTCGAGTACATTTTCAATTACCCTGTATAATTACCCCCTTACTAATAAACGTTGTATAGCGGTTGTATAGTTACACAATGCTTTGTCTTCTTCTTTCGAATGTCAAATTACTGATGACAGAAAGTAAGAAATCGTTGTGTAACTATTCAACCGCTATACAACGTTTATTAGTAAGGCCGTTATTGTAAAAGATTGACACAGGAAGTATAAAGCTTCAACCATATAAATTAACTTCAGTCTCTACACAGTCTTTCATTAGATTGTCAAGCTCATCAAGGGTATTTTGGCCTGTTGCAATATTATTTACATATTCTTCAACTTCTGTGATGCCCTCTGCTTCCACATCTTGAATAATCTTGGAGATGGTTTCATCATCATTTGCTACACGTTTCACATGCAACTTGTACAGATCATGTTGTCTTAAAGGCTGAAAAATAATACCGAAAAATTATTTGTTTGCATTCTTTTTTTATTGTGTTAAGGTGAATGCTACAGGGTAGCCCGCGAAATTCAAATTTTTCGGTGTTTTTTTGCTAATTGTAGCTTTATTTTGCGTTGTATAGCGGTCAAAATATAATTGGCGGAAATTGTAACAATATATCTAAGGAATAATACTCATAAAAAATATTAACCTAGCTTTATAAGCTCTACAAGCTCGAAAATCGATAATTCGATCGTAAATTAATATTATCGAGCTAGTACAGCTAATAGAGCTAAGTTAATATTTTTTATGAGTATTATTCAGTAGATATATTCTTATTATTTCCGCCAATCATATTTTGACCGATATACAGCGAGAAATAAAGCTACAATTTGCCAAAAACGCCAAAAAAATTGAATTTCGGGGGCTACCCAGTACCATTCACCTTAAGTTCAAGTGAAATTATAAATCAAACAAATTACCTCATCAGGGCTAATTATGTAAGGAGAAGCTTGAGCGTTCGGAGTGAAAACAAAAGGTTTGAAGTATGAAACACTTGGGTCTGGGGTTGCAGTAAACCAGTGCACACCAATACTTGTTGCTGAGAGACATGACACCTGGAAACAAATTGTTGTGGTAGTTTTATTCGAGCCCATATAGTGGTATAATGTGCACATAGTTAAAAACATTACACTCCTTTTTTTCGGCAGTTGTGTAAAAATCACACACTACACACAGTAAGCTCACCCCCAAGCCTACAATCACAAGCACAACACACCTCTACACAAAAAAATAAAAAACTATACACAACATATTAATTAATCTGTGATATTAATTAACTTTTTTTTAAAATTTTCTACTTGTTTTTTTTTAAATTGCTTTTTTAGAACAAAGAACCCCTTTGCTCTTTATATTTGATTTTCATGAAAAAACAAACCACCGTAAGGCGGCCCATACATACACCTACAATATAATTGCGCAATATTAATATTGGACAGTTATTATTGTATCATCCTGATCTTCATTTGTCTTTCAATCTCACCCCTCCACGGTCATTATCATTGCGCAATTGGAAAGATTGCACAATTATATTGTAGGTGTATTGTTTTGTAACGCTTTTCTGTTAAATTTGATATAGGCATTGTACTATATATTGCGAGGTGTTAGCATAATTATATGACCATGATATTATAATTACGATACGCTAATGTAGCTTAACTTAAGATAATATACCTACCGTAAAAAAATATCATCTTAACTATTATAAAATTGTAAACGTCTGTTTGTTTGTTTGTTTGTTCCAGCATCACGCTAAAACTACTGGACCGATTTTGATGTATTTTTTTTTGTTTGAAAGCTGATGATCTGACTTAAAAACTGGTATGGGTTTTGAGAAAGAAAGAAAGAAAGAAAAAAAGAAAAAAAAAATCGTGGGTTGCGTACTCACCCGACAGATCGAAGCTTCTATGCATTTGCACGAGCGGATAGTAATGTACGATGGAGTGGAGTGGAGTGGAGTGGACAGGGGATGGGACTGGGGATGGGACTGGGGACTTGACAGGGGACGGGACAGGGGACGGGACAGGGGACGGAACATGGGACGGGAAATGGGACGGGACATGAGACGGGACATGGGACAGGACATTGGGACGGCACATGGGACTGGACATAGGATGGGACATGGGACAGGACATGGGACGGGACGATAGTGATATAGTGGGACAGTGGGATAGTGGTACAGTGGGACAGTAGGACAGTGGCAGTGGGACGGTGGGACAGTGGGGCAGTGGGGCAATGGGCTAGTGGGGTAGTGGGGCATGGGGCAGTGGGATAGTGGGGTAGCGGAGTAGCGGGGCAGTGGGGCTGTGGGGTTGTGGGCAGCGGGGCAGCGAGGCAGCTAGACAGTGGGGCAGCGGTGCAGCGGGGCGTGGAAGCGAGGCAGTGTGGTACAGGGGCAGTGGGATAGTGGGGCAGCGGGGCAGTGTGGCAGTGGGGTAGCGGGGCAACGGGGCAGAGGGGTAGCGGGGCAGCGGGGCAGTAGGGGAGTGGGGCAGCGGGGCAGGCAGTGGGGCAGTGGGATAGTGGGGCAGCGGGGCAGTGGGGAAGCGGGGCAGGCTTTGGGGCAGTGGGATAGTGGGGCAGCGGGGCAGTGGGATAGTGGGGCAGTGGGGCAGTGGGGTAGCGGGGCAGTGGGTCAGCGGGGCAGTGGGTTACCGGGGCAGCTGGGCAATGGGATAGTGGGGCAGCGGGGCCGCGGGGCATTGGGGCAGTGGGACAGTGGGGCAGCGGGGCAGGCTGTGGGGCAGTGGGATAGTGGGGCAGCGGGGCAGTGGGGTAGCGGGGCATTGGGAGAGTGGGGCAGCGGGGCTGTGGGGCAGTGGGTAGCGGGGCAGTGGGGTAGACGGGCAGCGGGGCAATGGGTCAGTGGGGCAGCTGCGCAGCGGGGCAGTGGTGTAGCGGGGCAGTGGGGGGCAGCGGGGCCGTGGGGCAGTGGGGTAGCGGGGCAGTGGGGCAGCGTGGCAGCTGGGCAGCGGGGCATCAGGGCAGCAGGGCAGCGCGGCAGTGGGGCAGCGGGCAGTGGGCCAGTGGGGCAGTGGTGCAGTGGGATAGTGGGGCAGCGGGGCAGTGGGGCAGCGGGGCAGCGGGGCAGCGGGGCAGCGGGACAGTGGGACAGTGGACTGGACTGGAATGGACTGACGTGGGTTAGCAGAATTTAACGCGAGCGGAGCCGCGGGTAAAAGCTAGTATTAAATAAAGCAACATCTAAACATTATTGGGTACCAAATTTTGGTAGGGCAGTTTGGTATCTTGGGCAGGCACTGCTTCTCCTAACTGATTTTTAAAATACAACATGAAACCAATTCTACACCCCATTAATTTATTTAAGTACTATTTTATTAATTAACTAGCTTTTACCCGCGGCTCCACTCGCGGTAAATTCTGCTAACTCACGTGACGGATCCTGTTAATTCAGTCCAGTCCAGTTTCATTCTTCCATCCTTTTATTCAGTCCGTCCAGTCCAGTCCAGTCCAGTCGAGTCCAGTCCATTCCTGTCCAGTTCACTCACTCATTCACTCACTCACACTCACTCAATCACACTCACTCACTAACTCACTCACCAACTCACTCACCCACTCATTCACTCACCAACTCACCCCCTACTCACTCGCCAACTCACCCCCCAACTCACTCGTCCGTTCGTCCTTCCATCCATCCATCATTCCATCTGTCCATCCGTCCATCCATCCATCCGTCGATCCGTCTATCCATCCATCCGTCCATTTACCCATGCGTCCATCCATCCATCCGTCCATCCATCCGTCCATCGTATATTACTATCCGCTCGTGCAAATACGTAGAAGCTTCGTATCTGTCGGGTGAGGACGCACCCAACGAATTAATTTTTATCTTTTTTTCTATATTTCTTTCTTTCTCAAAACCCATACCAGTTTTTAAGTCAGATCATCAGCTTTCATACAAAAAAAAAAATGATCCAAATCGGTCCAGTAGTTTTAGCGTGATGCTGGAACAAACAAACAAACAAACAAACAGACATCTACAAGATTTAAATTGTGGAAAGAAAAAATCGCTCACGAGCAGGATTCGAAACTGCGACTCCTGGCTCAGTACGCCAGTGCTTTAGCCACTAAGCTACCGTGAATACTGCTCGTGGTATCGAAATTATCCTCCACTATACGTCTTTGGGTGACGTCAGCGATATCTTATTAAGAAACATTGTTCGTCAGAAAGAGAGAAAGAAACAGTCGTATAGATATGCTTACCCTTACTAATTATTTTATTATTTTAACGCATTTTACGCATGCTAAGCGAATTCTAAAGATTTAAATTGTGGAAAGAAAAAATCAAAAATCAAATTTCGATACCACGAGCAGTGTTCACGGTAGCTTAGTGGCTAAAGCACTGGCGTACTGAGCCAGGAGTCGCAGGTTCGAATCCTGCTCGTGAGCGATTTTTTCTTTCCACAATTTAAATCTTTAGAATTCGCTTAGCATGCGTAAAATGCGTTAAAATAATAAAATAGACATCTACAATTTTATAATAGGTAAGATTTATTTATGTAACTCCGATCAAATATAGTTACTATAGATACTATAGAAAAACGTCTCCGCGATTAATGTACTAGTAAAGATGTTTACGACAACGACAAGTACGACACTCCATCCTTTGTTTGCACATTTCTAGTATAGTTTTTTTATTTTTTTCTACACATTTTAGCATCGTGACACGTTTCACCGCTAGCACGGTTGTGAAGCGTCAAGCGACTGAGAGCGAAACTGTGCACACGACTGATTATTGCAGTTTTGATGGGGCCGTTTTTCGAGCAGTGATCGTGCATCTATGATATATTTGATCGTTGACTACAAGTAACTTGTTTTTGAAAATAACGAATATAAACTGCTTAAAAAATGTAAGCGTATACCATCGTCGGCCGATTGCTTACATCAGGGGAAGTGGCGGTCAAACACAAGCCCAATAAAAATAAATAAATAAAAAGTCACAATTGACTACCTGACTTCCCTGTGTAGGGAAAGTGTCATCGCAGCTTCTGCAAATACGGCTCTCCTTGTCTCTCAAAATGTTGATCATATCTCTAATGTCAAAAGCAGAATTAGCACTCGCTTCTTTCAACAACCTGGAGCCTTCCTGCTGCCTCAGTTCATCTCCACTAGATGAAAAACATTTCGTGAAGTTAAATTCACTCTGTAAATAACAAATTAATATTTGAATAAAAGACTACTGAATATAAATTTTAATTTCTCATTTTCCATTACTACATACCTTTCCATCCCACAGGCCCATTCGTTTAGCCTTTTCCATTAAATTTTCAGATTGTTTATCAATCTTTGTATTAATTGTGAGACCGTTAGAAATATTTCTGTAGCCAGATTCTATTTTCTCGGCAGCCCATAGCTTGCCACTGGTCTCCAGAATCCAAGCTTCTTTGGTATCAGCGATCAAGAAAGAGTTGTGATAGAAATGACTATCATCAAATTCAGAGCATGGACCACCTTGACCATACTTCTCAAGAAGTGATGTTATAACATGCAAGGCTGCCTCAGCTGTATCTGCTCTCTCTAAGGCGAGACTGCAGAAGTAAGAAATATTATGATAATTATAAACATCATTTTCTTACTAACCAATAACTTCATAAATTACTACGGCATGCCAGCCATTTAAGTACATACCTATGAAACGCAGCAATGATAAAGCGTAATTAGTCAATTAGTTGATAGTCTAGTGTATGAAATAATTGGTGCCATTTTATTAGCTTGTCCTTAATTACTGAATGTTCAAAACCAGTAATATGCCTCTTGCAATATTTAACCAATACTAAATATTTTAAAGATTTAAATTGTGGAAAGAAAAAATCGCTCACGAGCAGGATTCGAACCTGCGACTCCTGGCTCAGTACGCCAGTGCTTTAGCCACTAAGCTACCGTGAACACTGCTCGTGGTATCGAAATTATCCTCCACTATACGTCTTTGGGTGGTCTTTTAGATTTCGCTTCGCATGCGTAAAATGCGTTAAAAATAATAAAATTACTGACTATTTTCTTTATTAGTTTTTGGTACTATTTTACTTGGTACAGAGGTGATCTTAAAATTACGATTCTAGGTTCATCCTACAGATATGTTGGTGTACAAATACATAACTATACAGTTATTCCAATAATTCATAGCATTTCGTAATTAATCAAATACAAACTATATTAAACACACTTGTCCGTCCATTATAGGCCTCTTTTAATTAAAAATATGTGTGTAATCTCAATTTTTACTTTCTTGTCTTATTTAGTAAACAATCTTGGCATGTTTTTTTAATGCCATTCGTCAATTTTTCAAAAGACATTATGTAAACAATTTCACACACTAAACAACATTTATTAACCTAATTACATGTGCAGAATTAGTAATTATATTTTATCAGTAGTTATTTATTTATTTGAATAAAGAGATGTGCCAAGATTGTTTACTAAATAAGACAAGATAGAAAAACAGTAAATAGGTACTTAAATAAAGTTACAAAAGACTGAAAATTCAGAGCTACTGGCACAGTAAATATATAGCTAATAAAAATCATATTATGTATCTTCCATTCATCCAAAATTAATGATGACAGGCTTACAAAACTCCATATTAGGAATCATATTTATTCAGAAGAAGAAGCGTTAGCGTGTTCATCAAATATTATGTGTTTGTTTATGTGATACTTAAGTACAGTATACCCTTGCTTTCAAGGATATGCTAAATTTGGAGAAGAGTATCACTTGCTTAAATAGTACAGTAGTTTTATCTCACGAAGCCCCGTGGCCCATGAGGCTTAATTGGAGCAGTGTGTGTATGTGTATGCTGATCCTGAGTGTATAAGCGTGGGAGCCAATTAAGCTTTCAGTTACGTCCAGGTTTACCTTACGGCACTTCGTGAGATAAAACTACTGTAATATTATGTGATAATGGTGCTAAAATGGCTATTGACAAAAACTTAAAGGACATGTTTTGCCAATGTTACGAACGAAAGGACTCTCGTTGGCAAAGCTGTGAATGCAAAAAAACAAACAGCAAATTTTAGCACTGTGTGATATAGACATATTAGCAATAGTGCTGCTCATCTATAAATCAATAAAATAAATAAATAAATAAAATAAATGTGGACCAGAAAAGTTATAAAATTGTATAAGATAGGATTAAAACAAACGTCACTCATGAAGCCATTTAACAATAGGATTGTTTGAAGTAACTCATGTCTAATCCATAGAGCAGTAAGCTGAACGGCTTATTACACAATAGCAAAAGCTAAACAACAAACCGTGCAACCATGAAACAATATAAAATATTATTTCATGGCTGCCGGTAGCTAAATGGTAGTTAAATAGTAATCATTGAACTAACCGTACTAAGTCCATCCCCAACAAGCGCTTTGGTTGGGCATCTCCTTCTCCTTCATTGTTGTTAGTCCACACCGCCTCATTGCCAATTACCACATTCTTATCATTAGCACCCATCTCGGCTCCCCACATCCATGCTGGTTTACTCAGTATTACAGTGTGGACTGGCGATGAACTCTCCTCTATAGTTATATAAGTGCACTGCAATTAAGAGTAATAGATAGATAGAGTATACTTTATTGTTTGCACACCATAAAAATAAAAACAAAGTTATAACAAACATGAGCACAGTACTAACAATTGGCGGTCTTATCGCTTAAAGCAATTTCTTCCAGACAACCATTGGATGGACTTGAAATGTACAAGAAAATATAACAGGTAGTTGGCGGTGTACTATAGAGAAAATACTGTAATGATGGTTAATTAATTATAGTCATTACCAATTATAATAAAACAAAATTTTATTTGAAGAAAACACACAATAATAAATTCACATTGGGTGTTTTATAACTTCTAAGTGCAAACAATCTTCACAGGATTCTGTGTAAGCAAACATATTACCTTTAGTTTAGGATCTCTGAGTCCACCTTTAATTAGAACTACTTCTTGTACCTCATGCTGAGGACGGTCAGAGTTTTTTCCGAATATAACTGAATTGTTTTTGGTAAGCGGTGGCAGCACAACAAATGTATCGCAAGATTTTGGTAACTTTGATAGCATTTTGATTGAATTTGTATTATTTTGTATCAAATAAAGTGACAAATGCACTCACGTCTTACGTTTTAGTGATCGGACCAGGAATCTAATTTTATTTAGGACACAGATATATTATATATTGTAATTTACGCCACAATAACGCAGTAGGTAGGTACTACGAATTAAGAAAAAGTATTAATAATTAAAAATCCCGCCTTATAGAAAACTGGATCAATCAATATAGCTATGCAAGGTGACAAAGGGTCAAGGATATTAAAAATATTGCTACGTAAAAGTATTACACAACTAAATAAATTATGGCAATTTGTTTTAATATTTTTTTTTTTTTTTTTTTTTATTATTTATTTATTTGTTTTTTTTTTTTTTTTTTTTTTTGCCTATGTCCAGCAGTGGACGTCTTTCGGCTGAAATGATGTTATAATATTTAACTTCTTTAATATGGATTCCACAATATATTATCAATATTATGGTATTTATTTTTTGCTTTTGTTTTGACGTCGAAATTTTTTCAAGAAGTTATCTGCCACTGTCACTTAGTGATGCAGCTCGAGTCCAGTTTTACTCGAGTGACATCGCAAAAAAACGAATTCGAGTAAAAAATATTGACTCGAGTTCACTCGGACTCGAGTCACACGCGAATCACTCGCCGAGACATGCGAAACGATGTGTTTATATTCTTAAGAACGCTTTTCCATTTTATGTCTACTATGTTTTAAGCCTCAATTTATTGACAAAAAAAAATGAAAAAAAATTCAAGGATTATGGCCCGTGATTCAGTAGAGGCGAGTGATCGAGTGACTCGTGAACCACTCGAGTGACTCGATCAGTAGAGTAGTACTCGAGTAAAATTGAAAAATTACTCAAATGACTCGAGTGGTAAAATCGGACTCGAGTCGCATCACTACTGTCACTGTCGCATCGCGTAGATCGTACTGTTGGTACTGTCACTGTCAATGTCAAAAATGTAATAATTTTCTTGGGTGCGTTTAGTTCAAAGACATTTCTATACTTACGTCAGTATAATACCTTTATGGTTTAGTTATTGCATAGAGAAACGGCTTTATTGTTGGCCGTCGACGGCGCACACAGAGTACCAAAGAGAATATAACCACTACGTTATAAGAAACGGCACTTGGAACATTATCTGTAGCTAAAATTCACGTTACAAATCAATACCAACATTGTAAAAAATAAGAGAAGGGCTACCAACATTTTCGTACGAACTCAGGTAGGTAGCGAATGACAGCTAGAGATGTACTAAATGTTATCGAAACGTAGTGTTGTGCTTACGTTGAAATGAAAATATTTTGATTTTTGATTTGATTAGTTTTACTATAGCTTTATTTCGAATATCTTACCATCTAAATGTTTTACATGGATTTTTTTCTTCGCATTATATTTAGACTCAAAATATGATAATAATAATTTAAAGACGTCGTGATCGTGATATGTTAAATTCAATGTTTCTTTCGGCTGTTGTCTATTTTGAGATCTAAATATAATAATATTTGTGAAAACTGCCTTAGAGCGTTGATTACTTTGTAATTAATTATATTATTTATTCAAATAGACAGTCAGGCACAGGCAGGTCACACTGCAGGTGGCACATTTTATTGCAAGAGGATCTGATCTGCTGATCTCTTAGATGACAAGTGTGGTGTAGTCCGTTACATGCATTTTGTTGGATTACTAGGATGAGAAGTGATCAATTTACCTCATATCATTAAGCGTGCCACCTGCAGTGCGGCTTAGGCCTAACAGAAGCATTCGATGCGGTGGCTACATGGGTAGATGACATTGGCAAAGTTGCGGATCGAACCTGGATGAGATTGGCGCAGGACAGAGTTCAATAGCATAAAACAAGAGGCTTATATTATAACCAGTATGTATGGACAGATTCGTGAGCAATGTTCACAGTCTGCTTGTGGGATATGTAGCTGCTAAACTTCAAAAAACACATTTAGAATGTGGTCTGAAACAACCAGTTTGACACACACTGTTACTTGTCTTCTTTAGTAAACAATCTTGGCATGTCTTTTTAATGCAATTCGTCAATAATAATTATTAATAGACATTATGTTAACGATTTCAAACACAATCTACTAATTATATTTTATCAGTAGTTATTTCAATAAAGAGACGTGCCAAGATTGTTTACTAAATAAGACAAGAGAGAAAAACAGACTTAGGCCCTTAGGCCTAAGTCTGTTTTTTTTTTTTGTGTGTTTTTTTTTTTTTGTTTTTTTGTTTTTTTGTTTTTTTTTTAATAAGTTACAGAACATTCCTCAAGTACAGTTTAAACTTCAATCACCTAATCACTACTTAAGGATAGAATCGTTACTTAAATAATTGAGTATCGGTCTTATTCCAACACGGTAATTATAAAGTTTAATTCAACAACATAACACACGAACTTGACCTGAAATATAATAGAAATCTCTACTCAAGCGTAGTCTGCACCACATTGGAGTGATTACAGATCAAATCTCTGCTCAAATACCGAAACAGGTGACAGTATAAAATAAAGCTAAACTTAGCTGAACTGTGATTAATAAATCTCTGCTTGAGTCATTTTCTAAAATTAAAATCCAACTCAAAACTAGTTTTAAACAGTGATCAACGCTTGAGGAACTTTCTGTAATACGGGTCTAAGTGAATTTCTTTACTTAATTTACATTAGTATCATTTTTTTTAATACTATAAAAAAATTGAGATTGAAAAGTTTCATTTTACAGTAATAATGTGTGCTGATAAAAGTAAAGAAAAATAATGCTTGAAAGTGATGATGTCATTTTATAAAGTATTATTTTTCTTTACTTTGCTGCTGAGCTCTTTTAGATAAGTCGGCAAAATCATTTTCCCCTTTTTTTGCAGTGTTATTTAGATTATAACAGTGTTTTCGAATGAACATTTTACTTATTATATTAAATAAAACATTTCGTTATTTTTTCATGGTGGTCAGAACAAACAATCCAAATTACATTACATTGAACCATAAATTCTAAACTTGTTATGCAGCTAATATTTTCTTTATGTAGATCTTTGGCAATATTATTTTCGAAGACAGATTTTGCCATTGCAATCGTGTCACAAAGATTTTTTGTTGGGTATGTAAGGGATTGTTTGTCATGCCACCATTCTCTGAGTGATATATAATTATACAGTCCGTCTTCGTTTACAGGATTCTCGTTTCTTAAACATGCTTTACACATTTCACATGGATTCTTATATAGAAGTTTAGCAGCGATATATCCACTTACATATACTACCGGTTGTTCTTCAAAAGACGTTAAGGTGCTTTCGTATTCATGAAATACTTCTGGCAATGATATAGTGGGATGTTCTTCTTCTATTTGTAATTCTTGAACAGACGGATTTACAAGCTCCGTACTGACCTCTCTTTTTCCTTTTAATAAATCTTGGAAATTTAAATAAAATTTGTTTTGATCTTCTTCACAGTTTGACCCGCGACTAATTGATGCCGTATACCCCGATACTAAAACAGTTTTTAAGGCCGCCGTAAAATGTGAACATGTAGGGTTTTTATTTGTAACTCCATGCTGACGGATCAAACCAAACAGGTTTTCCAATGCGTCTTGATTCAATTGGCGCAGGTTTAGGTATTTCACCCTTTCTTTTGTACTTAATTGCGACCAAATATCCTTTAAAGATCTTAGTGAAATTTTAAAGCCATTGATGCATCTCACATGGCTAAGCTGCAGCTGGGAATCCGATTTTATAAATTTAACTAAATCCATTTTTTTTAAATAATAATTCCATTTCTCCACATGATTGGATTTACTGGAGACATTCTCACGGATTCCCTTTTTTATATCTTTGTAAGATGATGGCCCATTTGTAGCATCAAACAATTGATCCAACTCCTCTATGATGTGAGCTGTTTCATTAATTTCCATTTCTTCAGTGTCATGTTTAAGGGCCATCATCTTTAAGATTGCTGCCATTGTATTACTTAGTGCATGTGCGGCATATTTCACTTTCATCTTGATTTTGTATGTGGGGTTTACCACTGTTTGGTTTAATTTGTAGAAATTTAGGAAATTCTTATTTCTTCGTTCTGCTTCTACAAGGTGACGCCACCTTCCCGTTTTACTACCATATTTTATTTCTCCTGCTTGGTAAAAATTGTTTCTTATGGATTTAAAGAGATGGGGTATGTCATAAATTATAAAAATTTTGTCTTCTTCAACAACGAAAAAATTGCTATCTGTAGTTAACTGCGAGAACTTTTTTAATAAATTTAAAGCACCGACATTGGTTGGGCCTTGGTCACATACAGTGGTTAGTATGTATATCCCAGCATTTTTAAGGGCTATAATAATGTTTTTTATAATTACAGCCAATTTTTCTGATGAAATAGTACCTTCTACAAAATAGTAGGCCAAAGGCTGCTTGACTGATTTACAGATTCCTTGGACCATAAAAACTAGTACATGATCCGCAATGTTTGGATAACGTCCCATGTCATCTCCTAGATCGACATATCCTTCCACCTTATCTGTGCTTTCATTGTAAATCAAGCGCTTTTTTAAGGCTATCTCGTCGAATAATAATGCAAATACTTTGTCACGAGCAGGTGACTCAGCAATTTTTTTCTTTAGGTTTTCTATAATCGTGTAATTAATACCCGTTTCCATGGGAATGCTTTTAATTATTCTGTGTAAGGTTTTCTCACTAGGTAGTGACAGTAATTTTTGTAGGTATCTATATGTTCTAGGGGAACGTTTGTATATACGTGGGACACTCAGAAAGTTTTGCGAAACTAAAAAAAATTGTTCTATACGTACATATATTTTTATCAAATCTTTTCAAAGTACTTTCCACCAGCCTCTATACAAAGATTCATGCGCCTAAACCAGTTTTCAAAACACTTTTTCCAGTCCGCCGCAGACACCTCGTTTACAGCCTGCTCGAACGCAGCCAGCGCATCTTCCGGCGACGAAAATTGTATCCCTTTGAGCTGATTTTTTATTTTTGGGAATAAAAAGAAGTCACACGGTGCTAGATCAGGGCTGTAAGGAGGGTGACCCAGGAGTTTGACTGGCGTGCTGTCCAGGAAGTCCCTCGTTTTGAGTGCGGTGTGCGCAGGTGCATTGTCGTGGTGGAGCAGTAGCCCGCGGAGCCATGTGTTTGGTCGCTTGTTGCTTATAACAGAGAAAACTTCTGGCAAACATTTGGTAGTATACCATTCGGCATTAATGCTTCTTTGATCCCGTAAGGGAATTGATACCAAGTGGCCAGTCAAATTAAAAAAGCTAGCGATCAAAATCTTACCCCCGCTTCTAGATCGCTTCACTTTGGTAGGCGTTGGCTCATTTTGAAACACCCAAACAGTCGACTGGCGCTTGGTTTCTGGGTCGTATTGATAAATCCAGGACTCATCACCTGTAACGATGTCGTAAACACGCCGAGACGAGCCTGCTTCAAATTTGTTAAGCATATCACGGCACCATTCCACCCGGGCCTGCTTCTGAGCATCGGTGAGGTTGTGCGGCACCCAGCGTGATACTATCCTCCTCACGCGAAGATGGCTGTGTAGAATCTCGTGAACGCTTCCCGATCCAATCTTCAATATGTGTTGAATCTCCTGATATGTAATTCGCCTATTGTCTTGGATTAAATTTTTCACTGCTAGCACGTTTTCTTCGGTAACAGCCGTCAAAGGGCGACCGCTTCTTTCGTCATCCCCCAAAGTTGGTCGACCGCGCTTGAATTCGTTATACCAACGATACACGGTTGCCTTGGAAGGGCCTTCATCCATGAATGCCATTTGAAGTCTATCGTACGATTCATCCGGTTTCAGGCGACACTTGAAATCGTATAAAATCATAGCTCTAAAATGTTCCCGGCGCAGATCCATATTTCAGTGAGACACAATACTTTGAATTAACTCGCAAAAAATGTGGAGGGAAATTTTTAAATTGGAACTTACTTATTTTTACTTATAAATAATCATATTTTCGAAAAACATTATAACTGGCCAGTCTCCCATATATAAAAACTTTTTTTCGCAATACTTTCTGAGGGGCCTGGTAGCTAAAGATAATATTTTGTTTTTTATGTCCCAGCGTTTTCCATGCGGCTTCCGCTTCTGATTCTTGAAAGTATCTGCTAGAATATTTTTCATAAAGTTGGACTCTAGTAGGTCTAAATTAATAGATGTTCTAGCTAGAGCCTTCAGGGCATCCTTAGCAGTCTTGAGATGCTGCAGAAGCTTCTCTTCCTTATGTCCAGTAAAATGAGTTTTCCCAACTGCAACAAAAAGTTGTAGGATTCACTTATAGTTTAGATATGTCAAAACTCACTTTTATTATAAACTTATGATATGGATGTTGCTTTTAATGGGTTTTAAGTCCTCTACAGGAACAATATTTTGCCATGCTTGGGAGATGGGTGTATGATGTATAGATCTAAAGTACAGACAAGAGGGTCCTTAAAAACTTTAATCTCAAAGTTTATGACTACACTATTGAAATAAAAAATAATTTTACTAAATTCTGAAGTAGAGCCCTTGCTGCCTGTTTTCAAGGCTCTAGGCAGAGACAATTATTTGTAACATACATCTTGGATATTGTTATTCGTTGTACATACATTGTACTCATCATTATGAACAACTTTTAGTATATGACCGAACCTGAAATCGCGATAAAAATATCTGCTGTTGCCTACATTTTGTTCACTTATGGTTATGTTATGGTTGGTCCCATAATAAAAGTTGTTCATAATGATGAGTGTAGTTACTTTTCAGGTTTAGTGGAAACTAAGACTAATGTTGCAATATGTTATTAACAGAACACATAGAAAGCTTACCGGTAGATTTTCCCATACGTGAGTGACTATGTACAAATACTTTTACTGATGTACTGGTGGATGGTTCAGGTTCAACCTCTTGCGAGTCAGTGACAGCTGCAATAAAAATATTTTCAAAATTGAAAACTGGCTAAGAGCATACTAGATTTTTTTATATATTATAAGATGGCGAAACGAACTAAAGGCCCACCTGATGTTAAGCGGTTACTATTGGCCGTAAAAACTGTAATACTACCTAGGCTTTTGCCTAAATGGTACCGCAAGTTGGTTCGCCAAACTGAGACATGAAGATGGAAAGTCTCATGTGATTGTAATTTTACCTATACCATGAGCACCGGAACACAACAATGCTATCTAAGCTATTCTTGTGCAAAATTTCATGCACTTACATTTAAAACTGTAGAATTTATTAAGCTGTAGAGGATTAGAACAGACTGACAAAGGGACGCACAGAAAGATCTTATACGGGTTCCACCGCATGCCAGTGGTTATTAAAATTACGAAAACCACTCTTACTGCTTACGAAATAAAGATGCTGTTAAGGTTAAAATGTTACCACTGATGTGCAGTCGACAGTACTATAGAACCCAAGAGAAAGAGGTCATTTTTTAAACATTTGTAACTTTTTGTTAATACCATAGTAAATTAATACAGACCTATTTTCCTTTTAGGATTATATTTCATTCCTGTTGAAACATCACTGGATGTTCTTTCTGTTACAATAACAGAAGTTGAAGCAATTGGTTCATTTTCCAATTCCATACACTTTGCAGGCTGAACCAGATTCTTTGACAAATCTGAAATAGGAAAGTTTTTGTAAAAGCGAAATACGACTTTACTCACTGGCGAATCACGAAATATCAGGAACTAAAAAGTCTACAAACTAGCCACTGAGGGGGGTATAATCTTAGATTTGTGGGATGAAGTTGCGGGATCAGTTAGTTCAATAGAGTTATAATTCTTAAGAATTTATATTTAAATGTGACACTTAATTGACACTTCAATACATACCTTCAACTGCAGTAGGAGTCTCATTGGGCCGAATAATACTTTGATTGAGTACACTACTGGTACAATCACTGAGGATTGCTGGAACAGAAGAATAATACTTATTAGGATATTAACATCATTGCAGTTAATACTTCATAAACAATTACACTAATCATCACATGTAAATAGATTGGTAATTTTTTGTTACGTCAAATGTACAGCAGGATGCCTCTGTGTATTCTTGTGTCATTAACCTGTGTCACACCACTGTGTACACCCAACATTTTGCACTCCTTGTGTACACCTGTGTGTACACTTGGCATGAACAGGGTTAACAATAATTAATCATTATAATATGTGATTTTTACTGATTTTAGTAACCTAGAGATTATGAACGAATTAATCCTGGTCTGTTTTTATAGTATAGGATATAGGACCGAACAAGCTAAAGGCCCACCTGATGTTAAGTGGTTACCTTCGCCCATAACAACTTCAATACCACCTAAGCTGTTACCTAAATGGTACCGCAAGTCGGTTTGCCAAACTGTGACATGAAGATGGAAAGTCTCATGTGATTGTAATTTCACCGAGAAGTAGGTATGGTGGTAGTACTTCCCTGGATGAGATCTTCCACAAAAGAGCTCTACTACTACTGTACTTGCTTTATCTTTTAGGAAAAAAAGGTGTAGTTAAAAGTAATTAACAAACAATAATAACACCTACAGGTCAGACACATTCTAGTCTAGAAAATAAGTTCAATAACATCTAAACATCCAAACCCAGGGCTAATTACTCACCTCTTGGAAATTGTGCTGGTTGACTTCCAATTTTCTGAGGAAAATCAACAAATAACTCGAGTGGCAGAGGGGGATGGGGCAGGTTCAATTTGGGCACAGCAGCTTTGAGTAGACGGTTTCCATTCTTATTAAAATCTTCTGCAGCAAAATGTATGCCGCACACAAATTTTAACTGATGGAGTTTTTCTATGGGTAAATATACTAAATCTTGCTGGCCAATTGCTTGAACCCATTGTTGACATCTGAAACATATTAATGTACATATAATAGGTATGTTTTCAATGTACAACATTGATATTTCATCACCATTATTTCAGTCGAAAGACGTCCACTGCCGAACATAGGCCCCTCAGACTCCCTCAAGTACATTGATATTTACACATAGTTAACCACCAAAGGGGTGGTCAAACATTCCAGACAATTGATCAGAATATAATATGGAACATAATCGATGGGAACACATCACCAAAAAAAAAATATTATACAGTACACCACACATTATAGTGAATATACACTACTTGCTATTAATTATTGTATATTAAAATTATTTAGTTATCTTGACCACAATAAGCACAGATAAGACCGTCAAGGCCCTAACACATAGCAGCTATAAATTATTATATTACATACCGGGCTGTATTCCTTTACATTATGACGAGGTATAGCACATACGTGGGACACTCAGAAAGTTTTGCGAAACTAAAAAAAATTGTTCTATACGTACATATATTTTTATCAAATCTTTTCAAAGTACTTTCCACCAGCCTCTATACAAAGATTCATGCGCCTAAACCAGTTTTCAAAACACTTTTTCCAGTCCGCCGCAGACACCTCGTTTACAGCCTGCTCGAACGCAGCCAGCGCATCTTCCGGCGACGAAAATTGTATCCCTTTGAGCTGAGTTTTTATTTTTGGGAATAAAAAGAAGTCACACGGTGCTAGATCAGGGCTGTAAGGAGGGTGACCCAGGAGTTTGACTGGCGTGCTGTCCAGGAAGTCCCTCGTTTTGAGTGCGGTGTGCGCAGGTGCATTGTCGTGGTGGAGCAGTAGCCCGCGGAGCCCTGTGTTTGGTCGCTTGTTGCTTATAACAGAGAAAACTTCTGGCAAACATTTGGTAGTATACCATTCGGCATTAATGCTTCTTTGATCCCGTAAGGGAATCGATACCAAGTGGCCAGTCAAATTAAAAAAGCTAGCGATCAAAATCTTACCCCCGCTTCTAGATCGCTTCACTTTGGTAGGCGTTGGCTCATTTGAAACACCCAAACAGTCGACTGGCGCTTGGTTTCTGGGTCGTATTGATAAATCCAGGACTCATCACCTGTAACGATGTCGTAAACACGCCGAGACGAGCCTGCTTCAAATTTGTTAAGCATATCACGGCACCATTCCACCCGGGCCTGCTTCTGAGCATCGGTGAGGTTGTGCGGCACCCAGCGTGATACTATCCTCCTCACGCGAAGATGGCTGTGTAGAATCTCGTGAACGCTTCCCGATCCAATCTTCAATATGTGTTGAATCTCCTGATATGTAATTCGCCTATTGTCTTGGATTAAATTTTTCACTGCTAGCACGTTTTCTTCGGTAACAGCCGTCAAAGGGCGACCGCTTCTTTCGTCATCCCCCAAAGTTGGTCGACCGCGCTTGAATTCGTTATACCAACGATACACGGTTGCCTTGGAAGGGCCTTCATCCATGAATGCCATTTGAAGTCTATCGTACGATTCATCCGGTTTCAGGCGACACTTGAAATCGTATAAAATCATAGCTCTAAAATGTTCCCGGCGCAGATCCATATTTCAGTGAGACACAATACTTTGAATTAACTCGCAAAAAATGTGGAGGGAAATTTTGAAATTGGAACTTACTTATTTTTACATATAAATAATCATATTTTCGAAAAACATTATAACTGGCCAGTCTCCCATATATAAAAACTTTTTTTCGCAATACTTTCTGAGGGGCCTGGTACAACAGGTAACACAATGTATATCTTGGCTTAAAAATTTAGCTTATGCACAGGTTGTTGAAATTTAACAAGATGTATTGAGATATACATTAATGTACATTTTCATTTTGATTGGTACCTAAATGAAAGCTGAAAAAATATACATTATCGTTGCCGTCTGTGGGCATAGTCATATATTTTAACTTAATAGCTGCTGTGTATCTGAAAGTTGGGACCTTCAGACTGTATAGGACAGACAACTGTGTGTATGTGACAGGCGGTAATAATAAATCTGTCGAGGTAAACTTAAACGGTTCTAGATAGTTTGTAAAGTTGACATCCACATGTGATTGAGGATAGTAATTTTTTTGAACATTGGTACATTTTTGTTATTTTGGTGTTCATTGTTTTTTGGTGAGTGTCGAGTCAGAGTGTCGCCTTCGAGAGTCTTAATATTTATTTTGGTGAGCACTAGACTTAGATCTTGGAAGATAAAAAAACAGAAAAATAGATAAAACACTTACCTGGCAGGTTCTAAGGGCAGAGCGGAAAGAAACAAACTAGGAACCGAAGATCTTCTTCTGCCACATATCACACACTTTTGGAATGATTTGCTAGCCATATTCAACAGCAAAATAGAGTCTCTGTCTCGAAAATACACTTGTTTTAAACAAGCTCACAGCAGTATCACTAATAGAGTGACAGGCGGAGTTTTCACGGTAAATCGGAGGAGAAGGTCTCAACTCAACGATAATTACGGAGAATCCAAGCACAAATTAGTAACAACTGTAAAATAACAAGAGAAATACGCAAACACATCCAAAAACGGCCGGTATAACCACGGTGTTTGCAGTTCATACAAAAAATAATCTATTGGCAAGCAGCCTTCAGGTTTAGTTCCTGAGTGTATCAACAGATGGCTCTTTGTGTGTTTTTCAAAACCAATATATTTCTTTGTACGCAGAATTTCTACTATTCTTTACTTGGAGCTAAACCTTTCTTTTTAACAGAATAATGGGAAAAGCAAACTTTGAAAACACAAATATCAATAAAAAATTCTGAAATCTATATTTGCTCTTTAAAAAGTATTTTTTTTTGTAGGATTTTCAAGTTTGGTTTATAAACTTTTGTAAAAGTATAATGGATTGTCATTCTGTCATGTGTCATGGCGCCGGGCCGGCAAAATTGCAGTTTCCTTTGTAAACTTTAGTTCAATTTAATGTAAATGATGACAATTTATACTTTGATCCGTGCATACTACTTTAGACATTTATTCTATTTTGCTTCCGAACCGGACTTGATGCTATGGAATATGTACTTAGATATTGTATTCGCCGTTGGATTACCTACCGTAGTAAGTATAAAATATTCTTTAATAAGAACTTTGTCATCTAACTTGAGTTTGTCATAGAAGGGTGTACAGTATTATTACTAGAGAGACAGCTGAACAATAATAATAATGTCTTTTCATTTGCAGGTGAAGATTGCAGTATAATTTTGCATTCGTTTCCCAACCCTGTTAATGAAGAAGGCTGATTTAGATCCTGGAAATTGGTGGAGATTTTCTTGTTTTGGGTGGCTAATTTGTATTCAATGATAGAAAAGTATGTCTCAAACACTTTAAAACTAAATTTCATATAAGGAGCTGAAGATTAAGTGCTAATGTGGTTCCTACTTTGCACGCAAGGGCCTCTAAGGCGACACTCTGACCAAGGTATTTTTAAAAATATTTGCCATTATTTCTATGTTCACTACTACTACAGTTTTTAGTTATATGTACAGTCAGTTTCAAAAATATCAGGATGAATAGACTGTTCAAAATTATCTTTAAAAATCTTGCATATTAAAATTTATCTCAATGGAATAAAATTCTTATCAGAATGAGAACATTGGCATGACACTCGAAATTGCGAGTGTTTTTTAGGACCAAATTACTTTAGTCAATCATATTTGTCATGTACAGTATGAGTGTTACTGATGTTTGCCGATATATCTGTGCCGATGCACAATATTTATTCTGCAGTACTGTACTGTTTTTTTTTCCTGCAACTCACCTTGTGTCATTGAGATATAGTTTATTTTTCTTAGTTATTCAGATCATTTTGAATAAATAAATAAATAATCAGTTTATTCTCTCATCACAATAGTTTTTAAAGTACTAGGTTTAGCTAATATGGCAAAAAAAAAAAAAAAAAAAAAAATAGTCCGTTTGTCCTAATATTTTTGACCCTGACCGTTCATAGGTAGTTTCTCTTTTGCACAAGTTCATTTCAGACCAGTATTTCACCATTCTATCTATCCAATACAATACAATACAAATACTCTTTATTGTACACAAAAGAAAATAGCAACATATAATATGACTTATATAGAAGATATGTACAATGGGCGGTCTTATCAAGGTGATCCATCCATTTAACTTTCTTCTCTGTTACATGCTGATTTCCTTAAAATGTTTATTTTTGCTGAATAAATTAGGAATGAAAAACCTAATTGTTAAATGGCTAACATGGCTGGTCCATGGATCCAACCTGCGTCTCCTCATTGAAAAGTTTCTTCTTTTCATCAATCTTGATAACATTTGTTGTACACAATATTGATGACACAACAGCCCTACTTATTTCTTAAACAAATCATGCTTTATTGAAAGTTAAAAAAAATACATGTATTTAATTTACAGGCTCACCTCATAAGAATGCACTGTCATGTGACTAGGAAGAATCCTACACTTGTCGAACCTTCCATATCTACGGGTAAAGCAATGAAATTCTGTCCATGAGGTAATCTTTAACTATCTTACTGTCAAGTGCATTTTTTTTTAGTAGTTTTATGACCTGTTTGCTAAGATCTTTTATCCAAGACTAGTAAAACCAGGGTGGTAAATCAAACGATTTAAGTCATTGATTGAAATCATTTTTTTTATAAAAATCCATGATTTAAATCAAAGGACATTGCCCATTCTCTTAGGAGCTTTAGGCCCCTCAAAAAAAATTGCTATGTCACGGCGGTTTTAGTCTTATTTTGTAGACCAAGAATTATCATTTATTATTCTGCAAACGATTTTAATTTTTTCACCCTGGTTTAAGAGAAATCAATTTTTTTCCAACTCCATAACTGATTGATAAGTACGCTCCGTGCATCATTGGGCGATATAACTGAACACACCCATAAAGACATCCGGACATCATGTATGGTGTTGCAAGATATAATTATTTTGTTAATCGATGTTCAAAATCGATTTTGTAAGTATTTTTTAAATAACATTGGATTAGCTTTTCAAGTTTTTGGGTGTATTCATTAATATCGATTTAATAAGTAATATTTCAGTTAATTTAAAATGATTATAACAATACTTACAATAAATGCATAGGTATTTTAAAGCAAAGAATCATCTTATTTTTCTGTACAAAATAGGTTTTCAAAATATGTTTTGCAATTTCTTTTGATTTGACGTCATATGAGTGATTTTTTTATTATTTTTAACGGACGCATGCGAACCGAAATCTAAAGACATAAATTGTGGAAATAAAAAAAAGAAATCAATCAATTAAGATAAGTCTAGTATAATAGCATCTGAAACACAGTAAAAGTGAATTTATAGAAGTATCGATATTTAGAATTGATTCTGATTATTTGTTGAAATAGTCTGATATCTGGCAACATTTACGTTCGGTTTGAATGGAGGATATACTTACGATTCAGTTTAATACATATTTATTATGTTTTTAATGCTAGGGTGAAAGAAATGTTGATAAAGAACAAATAAACATGAAAAAATATGACATAATTTCATGAGAAATAAAAACCGGCCAAGAGCATGTCGGGCCATGCTCAGTATTATAGGGTTCCTTAAGTAGGTGTACAAACGAATCAAATCGAATATTAATCATGGCTATTTTAGTTTTTGCAATAATCGGCAGCATTCGCGACTCAGAGCGTGTTGTTAGTAGCGCCATCTAGCGATAAATTCAAGAAGCCAAATTTAAGAAGTCTGATTGATGTCAAAGTTACTTTTTGTGATTTTTTCAAATAGAAAGTAGCTAAAGGAGCATTATTTGCCATGATAATTTTTCTCTAAGGTCAATGACCTTTGAACTAGGACGTTTTAAGTATTTTTCGGTTTTCTGTCTATAACTCAAAAAATTATAATCACATTATACTCGAAATAATTTTAAAAGAGAGTTTTCACAAAGGTCTATCAATGTGGAAGATTATAAGTTTCTACGTTGCATAGTTTAGAAATGGCAGGGGGGGGGGACACATTGCAAGCCACTTTGGCGGGCTATATTTCGCAGATGGTACACCTGATAAAAAAGTGATGTATGAAACATTACCTTCATTTTAGTAGACCTATTCAATGATACCCCACACAATGGGGTGCAGCGAAAAAAAATATTTTTTCCCCATTTCACATGTATGGGCACCACCCCTAAAGAACGTAAAAACTATTTTTTTATTCTTTTAAAATTGAGATCTATATGCAGACTATTTTTTAACAAAATTTCATTTACTTATGTTTATAACTGTAGAAGTTATTAAGCTGTAAAGGATTAGGACAGACGGACAGACGGACGGACATGACGAAACTATAAGGGTTCCTTGTAGGACTTCGGAACCCTAAAAAAGAAAAGTCGTGTTGTTCAACTGTGTACCATTTACCCACACTTGTAAATGTTAACAAGCACTTAACTTTTAATAATCCACCATTATTACACATTAACACATGAAGAAACACAAATTTTGAAAAATAATACAAAATCCACAACATTCTCCCGAATTTTCCTGCCAGCCAAATGCAATAATATACGTTTAAGGAAATCGCGAAAAAAAATCTCTTAAGGGGTCATTGTACTCATCAGTATGAACAACTTTTACTATGGGACCAACCGTGAAACAAATATAGCTGATCCCTACATTTTGTCGATTTATCTGAACACAATAGGAACAGCTGATTTTTTATTCACGATTTCAGGATTGGTCACATAGTAAAAGTAATTCGTCCCCGCCTCATCGTTTTCGAATCGACAAAATTTTCAGCATGTATAAACTCTGTAGAAAAAAGCCACAGACAATACTAAATACCATTTTTTTTTCTCCACCCCATAACTCCTGATTTCACCAGGTGCTGCCTGCCAGATCGGCGGTTTTTAGGGTCCTTAGGCTGAAGTTAGCTTAGCTTTTTGGTTGTAAGCCCTCTGTATATTTGAAAGGTTTATTTGGTACATAATTTTGCACTTGGCTTTACCATTTGTATAAGCATCTTGATTGTACGTTATTTGTCTGAATTTATGTAATAACTGGTTATCTTATTTTAACAGGTCTATTTAATCATCATCATCAGCCTATATTAGTCCACTGCTGGACATAGGCCTCTCCAATGGCACGCCACTGACATCGATCCTCGGTCACTCGCATCCGTATCATCACTCCATCGAGCCGGAGGGCGTCCTACCCTATGTTTACCGATTCGATTGAGTAAACCAATATCCACCAAAACCAGTGAACTTAAAAGCTTTCAGAAACAGGTAAATTGCTAACACTTCATCATCCTAGCTTTTTCCCAATTAAGTTGGTGCTGGCTTCCAATGTAACCAGATGCGGCTGAATACTTATCAGTATTGTACACGGAGTGACTGACATCAGATCCCCGCAACACAGTTTCTGGGTAATACCGACATTCGCAGGTTAGACCAGTTGTCGGACTTTCGGGCTTCTTTCTGATTACCCATAGCAACTGCCATAGATGTGCGTATGTCAACCGGGACCGACAGCTTAACGTGCTCTCCGAGGCATGAAGGGGTCTCAATGTGCAACAAAATGGTCACCCATCCATCCACGGACTGACCGCGGCAAGTGTAGCTTAACCTCTGGGAGGTTATCCATATTATTACCATCATACAATCTGCGCGGTTGCTACTTAGCCATGAGCCCCTAAAATTAAGGTATCTTCCAGATTGATCCCATTTTTATCAAAATACAGTTTTGATAGTGGGATCCATGTGGAACTGAGGGAACTCCTCAAATATTATAGGCATACATACACATAGTGATTTTGGTATTTTCATCAACAAATCAAGCATTTGCATTCAGAAAGTAACATTTGGTGAAAATCTGATATCCGGATATAAAGAAGGGAACTCTTCAATGTATCACAGCATATCATATCATCGGGGATTGTAGCAATCGCTTGTCTTTCTTTTGTTAATGCCAAAAATATAAAATAAACTTTTATATTTTCGTCGGTTAAAAAGAAAAACTGACTTCAAAAAGTATAAAATAATTTGTGTGAAACAGTTTAGGAAGTCGATGTCAATTTTTTCTTAAATCAAACCAAATCATAGGCACCGACTTCCTAAACTGTTTCACACAATTTATTTTATTATTTTTGAAGATGGTTTTAACTTTTTTGTAATGTTTATTTTATACTAGCCTATGCCTGCGACTTCGCCCGCGTGGATGTCGTTTACCGCGCATCCCTCGTGAACTGTTTATCTTCCCGAGATAAAAATTAGCCTATATGTTAATCCGGGCTATGTTCTATCTATATGCCAAATTGCATTAAAATCCATTCAGTAGTTTTTGCGTGAAAGAGTAACAAACATCCACACAAACTTTCACGTTTATAATATTAGTAGGATTATTAAGCATACGGTCAGGTACTATACAGACAGAAATACACCTGTGTACGCTGCTTTCTTGGACCTCTCCAAGGCATTTGACCTGGTTAATTATAATATCCTGTGGTCGAAATTGCGTAAGCAAGGTGTATCCAATGAGCTAGTTAATCTTTTTCAGTACTGGTATGATCACCAAATTAACCAGGTCAGATGGTCGGGTACTTTGTCTGAAGGATATGGTCTGGAGTGTGGAGTGAGGCAGGGAGGTTTGACCTCCCCGGCACTTTTTAGCCTATATGTGAATCATTTGATTGAGGAGCTCAACAGCACTGGTGTCGGATGCTCTATAGATGGAAATATTATAAATAGTATCAGTTATGCAGATGACATGGTGCTGTTGAGTCCCTCGATAGATGCACTTCGTAGGCTGCTTGAAGTGTGTGAGAGGTACGCCGTGTCCCACGGTCTCCTGTACAATGTTAGGAAGAGTGAGGTTATGGTGTTTCGGGCGGGTACGAAAAAGCCAGCCGGGACTGTTCCGCCGGTATTCCTTTACGGTGTACCACTAAATAGGGTGTCACAGTTTAAGTATCTTGGTCATATAGTGAATGAAGACTTGGATGATGATTGCGACATAGAAAGGGAGCGGAGAGCGTTGTCAGTCCGATGTAATATGCTGGCCCGCAGGTTTGCACGTTGTACTAAAGAAGTTAAAATCACTCTTTTCAAGGCATATTGCCAGTCATTTTACACGTGCAACCTGTGGGTTAGACATACGAAGAAGGCTTACAACGTTCTCCGTGTCCAGTATAATAACGCTTTTAGAATGCTGTTGGGGTTGCCGCGTTTCTGTAGTGCGTCAGGCATGTTTGCTGAAGCGAGAACGGATTGTTTTAATGCCATTATGCGAAAGCGAACGGCATCCCTGACGCGCAGGATTCGGGAGAGCACCAACAGTATTCTAAAAGCTATTGTAGACAAGCCAGACTGTCCATTCCTGGAGTACTGGACCCGTATGCACAACTGCGGGTCGGGTACAGCTGGTAATGGACAGAGGTACATGAATTAATTTATTATTATAATTGTAACTAAATAAGTATATTTTGTATGTAATGGATGGAATGTTACTAACATAGTCTATAAGAGATTTTTACTAACACATGGATTTTTTGTGATCCGATTTGAAATAAATAATAAATAAATAAATAAATTATCCTCATGTTTAAGATCACATTTTCTAATAATTGTCATTGTACTCATATCATAACCTTATACTCAATAGATAACCAAAAATAACAAATGACTTATGTATTTCCAGATTTAGCTGCACCTGCAAACACTTCAGGGGTAATTCTTACTTCCTTAAAGCATCCAGCTGCAATGACCAAAAATGGTACGTATTTGTTTCATTTATTATGTTTCAATGTATTGTAGTGAAACAGCCTCGTTGGTCTAGTGGTTGCAAGCGCGACTGCAGAGCGTGGAGTCCTGGGTTCGGTTCCCGGGTTGGGCGAAGTGTCATTGGGTTTTTTCATTAGGAAATTCTCAGTAGCAGCCTGGAGTCTGGATTTGTGCCCGGTTAATGGCAATAGGCTCGCCCACTATTGCACAACACAACTGGCGCAATATGGGTGTCTGCCTATCTGAATACAGGCTTGATGTTTTGTTATTTTGTAGTAAAAAGTAAACAAGTTAGTTATGTTTTGGGTTGCCTACAGAGCGCTGAGATTTCTATGAGGGAATCCGCTGGATGCGGGAGGTGCAGGACCGGTCGTTGTGGCGATGCTTGTGGGAGCCTAAGACCAGCAGTGGACGTCTTTCGGCTAAAATGATGATGATCAAAGTGAAACTTGAATTAAATTTGTTATCTATAGTACGCAATATCCTCTCGTCCAAAATACCGCAGTGTCTCAAGACGTAAGTCTTTGACCAGTGTGTGTTGCCAGTAATTACTTACGGCACTAAGACGTGGTCGCTCACAATAGGCCTGATAAGAAGGCTCAAAGTCGAACAAAGGGCAATGAAGAGGGCTATGCTCGGGAGTATCCCTGCGTGATCGAATCAGAAATGAGGAGATTCGCAGGAGAACGAAAGTAACCGACATAGCCCGATGAATTGCCAAACTTAAGTGGCAGTGGGCGGGGCACATTGCTTGCAGAACGGATGGTCGATGGGGCAGTAAAGTTCTGGAGTGGCGACCGCGTACTGGAAGGCGCAGCGTGGGTAGGCCCCCCACAACGTGGACCGACGACCTGGTGAAGGTCGCGGGAATCCGCTGGATGCGGAAGGCGCAGGACCGGTCATTGTGGCGATGCTTGGGGGAGGCCTATGTCCAGCAGTGAACCTCTTTCGGCTGAAATGATGATGATGATGATGATCTATACTAATATTATAAAGAGGAAATGTTTGTTTGTTTGTTCGTAATCGATAAACTCTGAAACTACTGAACTGAGCTTAATCATTCTTTCACCATTAGAAAGCTTCTTAATTCAGAAGTAGCATAGGCTATATCTTATTTCAGTATGCGGGCTAAGCTGCGGGCAAAGTCAAGTTTCTAATGAACCAGCAAGATAACTGAACTATCTCATAACAAGGTTTTCTTTTTTCAGCATCAAACATAATAACCGGCAAAACACTATCAAAACATTACAACAACATTAAAGACAGTTATGCCACACGACTGAAGGAAGCACATAGAAAATAAGAAACTTTCTGAAAATACAACTTTTCAGAAATGTTTACAGAAATTTACGACATTGGCAGCCTCCAAAATTCATTCAAAAGGAAGGAAAAATGGGAAGAAGATTCACCAAAGACGAAACAATCATGGCTCCTCAGCTTATACAAACAGGGCTCAAAAGCATATAGATCTCTAACTCTGCTTATTTCCTGTGTCGGTTTAAGACTAGGATAAAACAAAAAGATATTTGAACAGTTTAAGAAAAGGGTCAATAACGTCGTGTATTCTTTCTTCTATTCAATGAAATATCAATAATGTTTCATTATGATTTCAATAGAAAAAGAGATGAGATTACAGGATTTGTTAATAATGGAAGACAAACAAAGAGAAACATAGCTGACCATGCTCTTGTATTTATGTTAGGGAAGTTATGAAAATTACAAGCAATCACCGGCTTATACATTTTCCAGAGGAACAACAAGAGGAGATTTAAAACTTTTATTAACAAAATATTATAACCGAATTGCAGTCATGTGGATTGAATGTGCTTGCAACTGTCTGTGACCAGGGGACTGTAAATGTTATGTACTGTAAACGAATTGATAGAAGAAACTTGTGTTAATTATATAATTAACACAAGTTCTTATATAAGAAGAATACAAAATTTCAAGGATCAAGTATTTGTAATAAATGGAAAGGTATTCATGCCCCTTTTTGATCCCCCGCACATTAGGAATAATTTTATTATGAAGGATTTGCAGTGCACTATAGACAAGTTAAAATTGAAAAATGGGACCACTTAATTAAACTTCATCCCTCACATAAAGGAATCAGATTAATGAAAAATCTTACGGAAGCTCACATTAACCCCCAAAATGAAGGTTAAGATGGCAACCCAAATATTCAGTCGAACTGTTGCTACCAATATGGGATACTTAGCTGGTGAGTAGTTATTATAAGCAGTATCATATTCGTGAGCTTAATTACCTAAAGTCAATGATTTATTTTGTTTATCCACCAGCAAACAGGCAAATATCTACCTGATTCAAATCCAAACTAATATACTAAAATCAAAAGTAACTCTCTCTGTTTCTTTATTACGTTTTCACGCTACGCGTGAACCGATTTTGAGGAAACGTGGTACAGAGATAGTCTGGAACCCGGAGAACAACCTAGCTACTTTTTATACTGCGAAGATAAAAAAAAACCTGCTGAATGGCGATAACGTCTTTGTGTGATAAAACGAATTACGCGAGTGCGAAGCAGTGGGCAGAAGCTAGTAATTAATAAACCAAACTAACCTTCAAAGTTTTGAACACCAATCATCTGATCACTGGTTATAAGCAATTGTAATTTGCTGTTTGTTGACCATCCCTCGAAATTTATTTAAAAGTCATATTTTTAGTTTTATTTCTACTTTTTCAGATAAAAGAATACTTCCAGTGGAGTGCAAAAATACCGCCGAAGTATTGCTGGTTTTCGATGAACTCTTCGATTCTATGAATGGCAGTCATGATAACTCGAAAAAAAGCAGCGGAAAAGTTATTTCTCTTAAAAGCTTTCTCACACCTAAATCTGATCATAGTAAGGTATGGGCAAGGGCAAGAAAAGTATTAAAATGTAATAAAAATGAAAATTATACTATAACAATTTTGTAACAGTACCGTAAACTGCCCTAACTTGGCCCACAAGCCCTACTTTGCCTAGTTGTTTTTTTAGTAATTTATAATAGCTATGATTTCCGTACTTGGGGAGATTTAAAAACTATGACAACGCTAACTTTTAGTTCAGTTATAAAGTGTCAGTGCGTGTAAAAATTAAGTTAATGCGTTAGGCAAAGTAGGGCTTGTGGGCAAAGTTAGGGCATTTTACGGTAATCATTTTCAACTTTTTGACTTGCCCAGACCGCAGAAGTGATTCGACAGTTTTTTTTTAGTTCTGTATGAGATTTTACATACAACATTCGGCTGTTGCCGTGATGTGAATACGTTGTTGACTGGCATCAGGACATAAAATTCGGACAAAGAAGATACTGTGAAAGAACTAGCAATTGAATATTATAAAAAAAACGTATTTGCAAATCATAACACCGCATTTGTTTATGACTGTACAGAGAAATATATCAGTGCAGCGTGTACGGTAGATGAACACAGTTTAAATTTTATTTATGATATTAAATAAAACGCAGTTTTATGATTTGCATTTTTTTTCAATAGTCGCATCTTATATCTGATGCTCAGATTGGCAATTAATCTGAGATCCGATGCCATTCTACAACACATTCACACCATGTCACCAGTTATTTATAAAAAATCATTAACAGAACTAATAAAAATTCTGTCAAAGCACTTCTGTTGTCAGGCAAGTCAAAAAGTTATTTCTAAATTCCAATACTGTGTTCGTCAACATCTTACAATCGCAATCAATTCAATTACATCTTACAATGTAACTGTTATTTTAAGTATTATAAAAACCTGAACGCGAGAACCCTGGTACCATAACACAATATATACCTTGGGTACCAGAGTTCATCAAAACACTTCTTTTTCACACTTTTTTTTTTGGGTTATATTGTGATAAGTCTTATATTATCTAAATAATATTATTTATTACTTTAAGTGTCGCATTCAGAATGATTTAACATTAAGCTTTATTTAAAAACCAATGTAAAGACATTTTATTTAATAGTGACGAAACCGACCTGAATTATTATGTTTTTCTACCTTTAAATTGCTCACCTACCCTTCCGAACACACGTTAAAGATGTTTTCTGCGATACAAGATGTGGTAACAGCTAATTCAAAAAGAAAAAGTGATTTACCTTGCATAAAGAATTATACTAATCGATTTTATTGATTTGCTCAGACCACAGAAGTGATTTGACAGAATTTTGGTTTGAGTTCTGTATAAGTTTTTTTTAATAAATGACAACGGTGATGTTCTAATGTGTAATGTTTGTGTAACGTTGTTGACTAGCATCAGGACAGACAAAGAAGATGTGAAATAACTGGCTATTGAATATTATAATAAAGCTTGTAAAACTACATTAAATTTGCAAACCATAATACTGCATTTTATTTTATATCCCAAATTACACCTAAGTTAAAGCTCTAAATGAGATTTTGTGTAATAAAACTAATAACTAGGTGAGGTAAATTAAATTAAATACCTCACCTAGTTGTTAGTTTTATTGCACAAAATCTCATTTAGAGCTGAAATAATTGTTCTAAAGGTTATTGTAGGGGTCATGCGAGGTCACATATGCCTACTATAGTTATAGGTATGTATATAGCACGTTGTAGTTCCAGAAATCAACACCGGAGGCGCTCCTATCGCCTTTTTGACTGATTACTCTATTCTCAGCTATATAATGTACTCTGTGCTATATAATGTACTCTGTGGGTATAACTTTGTTATGATGACGGATTTTCGCCATCTTGTCAAATGTCATTTTGTCAGACGTACCAATATTTAAATACAAATTTATGAATTTGAGTTGACTTTGTAATGTTGGCAAAACAGATCTTCAGAAACCAATATAAAATGAACCCCGGCTTGTACGATCTCCAAACATGTCATAGTTCAAGAATTATTGGACCATTCTCAATGTATGGAAGTGTCTACCCACTGCAGAGTACATTTCACAGAGTACTTTTATATATATGAAATAGAGACCTCACTCTGCCCTCAATAGAGGCACACACCAAGTGGCGCCTCTATATTTTTGTTTTGGAACTACAACTTCATTTCATATATCTATAGATATATGTCACTCTTGAATCAGTTTTGATAACTATGTACCGAGATCACTAGGTGGCTCTGTATTCATCCTTATTAGAAATCGAAAAAATAATATATAAATCGATTTATACATACACGGCGCAGTGTTACCTCTCCATACAAAGACGCCATACGAAAAAATAGAATAGAAAGATGCAGTCAAAATTATTAATGAGGGTTTTCTTTACTAAATTGCCATAACAAGACGAGGAGTGGAGATTCATAATGAAAACAAACCCGTTCACAAACAAACAGAAAATTTTCTTTCTTCGAGATAAACCACAATGGATTTAAAATTAGAAAATGCGTTTGTTCCTTGTTCCGTGTTGGTTAATGGTTCCTTGTTGGTCGTTGGTAAACGTAGTGATTATATTATCTTTGGTCGTTGGTAGAACTTTCATACTGTTCAGTTTGTCTTTTCAATTACTTATTATTTAATTTAAGACTTGTTTATGACTCTTTCGAGTCCAATTTTTTTTAGGATCTTTAAACACAGGTTCTACAAGTTCCTGTCGAGGAATTTCCATAAGGCGGTCTAAAAAAAAATATTTACGAGAATCGCAATTATTCGCAAAAAATAGTAGGTACCTAACTATATTATTAATAAAGTGAGTTAAGATGTTCATTATACTCGAGCCTTAATTGTAGCCTGAGCCGAAGGCGAGGGCGTAATAAAGCCGAGATTATAATGAACATTGCTCGCGCGTTTCATAGGTACGATGTTTTTCAACACACTTGCGAGGAAAAAGAAACGTAAACATAGTTTAGATAAATATTGTTCCGTGTGGTGCCGGACGTAAAGCATTGCACCACCCTCTCTCTTTTCATGGGTGTCGTAAAACGCGACTAAGGGATTCACCAGAGGATGGGCAGTAGCGTTCTCTGAGTATTTAACCAACCAACGGCGATCGCCAACCCGCCTGCCAAGTGTGGTAATTATGACAAATCCTTTGGGGGAGGCCTTTGTCCAGCAGTGGACGTCTTTCACCTGAAATGATAATGATGATGATGAGATCAATATTAAAAAAATGGCGCGCAGATTTCTGTAATCACACGCTGTGCCCAGTGTTGCCAGGGCTGATTTTGAAAATCCGGGAGGTATTATTGCCGGTAGCGCCGGTAGGCTTATTATGTTAAAAGCGGGAGATGTATTGAGGAAACATGGAAAAAATCGGGAGACGATGTTATTCAAAAAAATCCAACTTTTTGAAGTAATCACGGTATTATATATTACCACAATTCCAGCTGTAATAAAAATCAAAGCAGTATGTTTTTTTTTCATTTTACTGCCATATGTACCTAATAAAAAAAATGAATTTTAAATTTTATTTTTAATGTTTTGTGATAGTCTATTTTATTTACGCTAAGTGTTTAGTGACGGAAATATTCAGGGCAGCAACTTATCAGACTATTTCATCCCCCTTCAGGAGCGAGGCGATCTTACGGATAAACTCCTTGTGCTTAAGACCCGACTCAGACGCACACCAAACCTAGGCGAACATACTTCCTATGAGCTGATGTTCAGTCGGGAGGTTAGAAAAAAGTTGCATGTGATGTTCAGAGACTCATCTGCCCCGAAGGCGTTCAGACCAAGCAACATACCGTCTCCAATTAGGGCTCACTCCGTAGGTGATCGAGTGCAGGCCAGAGCCTACTCCGACCAGAGACGAAGATGGGAGTTCGGCACAATTGTGCGTTACTTAGGCATTATGAAGTGCAGACTGACTGTGGCGTAGACACCTGGAGCAGCTGCTCGCGGCGGAGGACTGATACATGCTGGCCACCTAGTTACCAGACCTGTCGTGCTTGACGCTTTATGACGTCTGTCTGTCTTTCACTTAACCAAAGAAATAAAGATTCATTGTATCATGCACAGAGAAAATAATCACTTTGGTATCATGGTATAATAAGAGGTACAACAATATACCATTAATCTGTGGTGAAACCTAGTAATATATAAGTCTATGGGTGAAACATCTTATTAAACCATGCATTGTATATTGTAAAAAGTCAATCACCAACATTCGCCTAAACGGAAATATGTTCACAGGCCCAAGATTTAGCGGATATACTATTACGGTGGTTTAAACATAAAATAGTATATAGTGCGGACTTCAAAAATGATTATCGAGTTATAAAATAAACGAACATTACTTAAGATATCAACGAAAATTACTAGAAACCAAGATATCTAATAACAACACCCACATACGGGTATATGCTTATTTTCCTATACAAGATATAACAAATTTAATTATACTTTGATGTACCTATATTAAATCGATCTTAAAATATCTAGAAATTTGTAAAGCTTACATAAGTTTAGATTACAATACTTTTAATCTAAATTACGAAGAATACAAAAATTGTTTACAAATATTTAACCATCTTATTTGTTTTCCTGGGGCGGTGAAAAACATAAACATTGTTAACCATCAAGTTTCATTGTTAAAGACATAAAAATGTCTTACACTAATTTAGAAGAAAATCACACCTAAGTAACTAAGTTTTAGATCGTCAATAACATTTGTTCGCACTTGGTCGGATTCGCAAATGGTCGGATTCTCATTTCGTCGGAATACAGTTATGAAGAAAACCTGTTTTATATTTTCTGCCAAAATTACTTATGTTTAAACATTTCGGTTATTTACTCTTTATTAACAGTACCTAGATATATCTCACAAAACAATGTCATAACAGACTTTGTACTACCACTAATCAAGAAATTTTATGTTAAAATTCCTTGCACCTACTACAATGACAAAATAAGACATTCACAAATGTGACATCTTTCGAAAAGACTGTAGGTATAACCATTTTCCTCTAAGAAGATCGAGTCAATAATCCAGGTAAATACGTTACTATAAATGCATTTTGTTGATATTGTGATTACTCCACTCAAGCAGTTTGTGCGTAGATAGGTACTTAATCCATGTATTATAAATGTATTATCTTATCGTCTGTACTGAATCCGACGAAATGAGAATCCGACCTTTTGCGAATCCGACCAAATGCGAACAAATGGTCAATAATAATGCTTATTGTCATTTTATGTACTAATAGTTTTTTACGGTCCATCAATAGCAGGATGGATTGGAGCCACAATACAACACCATACCAGGTTTTCAAGATGAACCAGCGTCGAGCAATCAGCTGATCAAACAGCTGAAGTGACGACTCAAACTGCTGCTACAAAGTCTTCTTTACAGCAACTGCCGGACCATCCAACCAAACAACGAACAACCATCACGATGGAGCCTATTTACTGTCAACCAATGCGGCAGCCAAATCAGCAATGGATGGATAAGCAAGGTTCCCTCCATAAACAACCAACTAACCAACTGGAGTCCAGTTCCTGAGAGGCGCCAGAATGTTCAACCTTGAAACATGCTCTCGATAATATGCTGGCACATCATCACAACAGCAGCATAGTGTGTGACCTACTGAATCGCAGCCTACTAATTAATATTCGGTGCATCGGCTCGACACACACACGAAACACTAATAAATAGGCATCAATGTATGTAGATAATAAGAGCTCGTAGCGATGCAACGACTGCGCGGATTGTACGATCTGCAAGGTTAAGCTGCACTTGCCGCGGTCAGTCTGTGGATGGGTGACCGTTTCGTTACACATCGAGACCCCTCCGTGCCTCGGAGAGCACGTTAAGCTGTCGGTCCCAGTTGTCATACGAATATCTATGGCAGTCGTTACGGGTAGTCAGAAGCCTGAAAGTCTGACAACTGGTCTAACCTCCGAATGTCAGTATTACCCAGTAATTGGGTTGCGGGGGTCTGATGGCAGTCGCTCCGTGTAAAATACTGATGTTCAGCTGCATCTGGCTAGACTGGAAGCCGACCCCAATATGATTGGGAAAAGGCTCGGAGGATGATGATGTATGTAGATAATAAGATTTGTATATAATATTGTAAATTGAACAGAATAAAGTTAGTCATCAAGCTGGAGTCGAGTCTGATTCATCTCTTTACACGTCGCGCTTCCGCTCACTGTGCCCAAGACTACCTTAGCCGTCATTACGATCGATCCTGTGAGTCTGTGGGATCGGCAGTGAGAATACCATTCCCTGTGTACATTGCACGGCGTACATCATTATCATCATTTTTTATATATATATATAGTATAGGATGGCGAAACGAGCTAAAGGCCCACCTGATGTTAAGCGGTTACCTTTGCCCATAACAACTTTAATACCACCTAGGCTGTTACCTAAATAGTACCGCAAGTCGGTTCGCCAAACTGAGACATGAAGATGGAAAGTCTCATGTGATTGTAATTTCACCGGCACCCGTACCCTTCAGACCGAAACACAGCAATGCAAGCATCACTATTTGGCGGAGAAGTAGATACGGTGGTAGTACTTCCCCGGACGAGCTCTTTCACAAAGGAGTTCTACTTCAGCCGAAAGACGTCCTCTGCTGGACACAAGCCTCCCCAACGAAATATATGAGACATCGTTGGGCCTCCCCCAAGCATCGCTACAACGACCGGTCTTGCGCTTTCCGCATCCAGTGGATTCCCGCGACCTTCACTGCACGACGTACACGTACCTTTAAGTCCTACCCAGTTCCGTCTGTTACCTTAGGTCTCAGGTAACAGGGTTCCCGCTCTTATACCAACACACGTTGGTTAAGGTTTGTATGATAGGGCTAGGGCGCTAGGATAATTAGGGGTTGTACATAGTACTACTAGGAGATCGTTTGGTATCATGGCTACGTTTTATAGTCAGTTGGGTCTTAGGTGAAGTAGAAATAGGGCCCAGCTGTTTCAACGTAGCTATATACCTCTTGTGCGCATTCGGAACAGAGGCGGAACGAAGCCCTGAGCTCCTTGTGCCTACAAGGGTCAATATTCAACGAAAACAAGATTTCTGTTTGAAAAAGATACGCACTACACCAATTTCATAATCTTCCAACTGTATATTTTTTCATTTTAAAGGCAAGGTGTTGGTTTAGTTCGTCAAAACGTTTATTGCGAGCAGGGAATACTTGATATATACAACATACAACACATACACATTCACACTCCAAGCACACAACACACACGTACAAAGCTGACACGAAACTCGACGACAAAAAATAACTTTTAGATATTCTGATTACTTTCTTATTTTTACTTTTTATTGTTATTATTCTGTTTCTTATTTCAACGATACGTATGTACCTACTTGTAATACTTAACTGTATTCTACAGTCTGTATGACGGGGGCCTGGTAATCTGTTAGACAGGGAAACCTATTACGGATACCAGTCCTTCACAAAGGAATATTAATTAACCTAAGGACTGTTTTAACTTGTAATTATTTTAAGTAACATACCTTTGTGAATGAGAAATAAAACTTTATTATTACTATTATTAAAAAAAAAAAAAACAAAAAAAAAAACTTGATATATTCATTTCCTCTATGATTGCGAGGTTTCCGTTCGTGGCAAACTACTAGAATTCATAAATTATACATAGTTTTTTTTTGGTTTTTGTTTGGAAATCCTCATGGATACCCTCCGTCTGGGGAGGGCGGAAGGTTATGTCGGACTCCTACCGACTAAAACCACACGGTGGCCATCATCTGCACAAAATAGAGGAGCTCCGGGTACTCCAGTGGACCGCGCTGGTGCTTCTGCAGTGCTACGCCTTTGGTACGTCCCGGGGAAACAATGTACCTAGGTACCTAGGTAATAAGGTTTTAATTCAAGAACAACAGAGTCATCACATAGGCCGAGTTGGAAACAAACTGCTTCGTAGCATTTTGGTCCCTGGCGAAGTCGTCGGTTGAATCGAAGTTCTGAGTGTTTTAAATTATTTTGCAACGCAGAATTTGTTTGGCAATAAATTAAAAAGCTGTTAGGTTATTTAAAAGAAACAGGAGTTTCAATCAAGCAGAAGATATTGTTCCATGTGGTGACGGACATAAAGAATTGCACCACCCTCATCTCTTCTCATGGGTGTCATAAAAGGCGACTAAGGGATTCACCCCCAGCCAGGTGGACCGACGACCTGATGAAAGTAGCTGGGGGGGACTGGATGCGGAAGGCAGATGATCGAGTGTTGTGGCACATTTTGAGAGAGGCCTATGTCCAGCAGTGGACTACGATAGGCTTAGTTGATTGAAGGGATTCACCAGAGGATGGGCAGCAGCGTTCTCTGAGTATTTAACCAACCAACTGCGATTGCCAACCCGCCTGCCAAGCGTGGCGATTATGGCATACCCCCCTTAATTGGGGGAGGCCTATGTCCAGCAGTGGACGTCTTTCGGCTGAAATGATGATGAGTTATGATATTGTATTTTCATCCAGTACAGCCCCCCTAGCCAAGTTACAATCTACAATCGTAAACGCTAATAGAAAACAATCAAAATGTATGGGAATGACATATCTCAACGAAAAAGTCATTCGTTGTAATATGTCATTCCCATACATTTTGATTGTTTTCTATTAGCGTATTAGCGTTTACGACTGTAGATTGTCAATTTGGCTAGGGGGGCTGAGCTATGTTCAAAGTTTCAAGTCTCTAGCTCATTTGTACCGAATAGACAGGAATGAGAGCGAGTAAAAACGTGGTAATAACTAACTTAAACAGAAAGAAACACCAAAACATACTTATAAAATATTTGTACAGAGATACCTATACCTACCTACATGCAGAAATTATTGATTGGTTTTGACAAATATTAGGCAGGTAGTTGTAAATAAATTTGTCACGCGCTGTGGCCGTGCGAGTGTGAGGCGCGCATGACTCGCTGCATGTTTGTTTTTTTTATTTACTTGTATTTTGTAAAGGCTCATCCACATTGGTGACAAATTAATATTATTTATTTGTGTGTTAGGGAAGCAAAAAGGTTTTAGTTCGCTTAATGATAAGTTACGATAAATAAAACTTAGTTAAGCATATAGTTTCCGCATATGAACATAAGATTATGCTATTTAAACAAACTTAAATAGCTTAATATGTTTAATGTAAATGTAGTGTACGTATACGTCAAAAAAGTTATTCGATCGAGTCGTCGGAAATGCCAAAACCTTGGTTAAAAAAATATCTATGCTCTTGGCATATTTGTTTACATTTTACACTGATCGAGGAAAATATAAGTAATAGAACGATAGTTTGTATTATTAAAATAACTCAGTGAACGTAAAAAAATATGCGTTCACTGTAATACCTACATGCATAATTATTTTTATTCATTTGGTCTTTTAAAATGTGGCTTTTAAGGGGACTGTAGCAGCCAAGTGGCGACCCCATCATTAAAAAAAATTACTCGCTGAATACATCATTTATCGGAAATTCGTTTTTAACTATTGAAGTACAGGTACTGTAGTTTAATCAGTCCCCCTAGCCAAGTTGACAATCTACACAATCGTCAATCGTCAACGCTAATAGAAAACGATCAAAATGTATGGGAATGACATATCTGAACTAATGATTTTTTCGTTGAGATAATAATATGTCATTCCCATACATGATCGTTTTCTATTAGCGTTGTCGATTGACGATTGTGTAGATTGTCAACTTGGCTAGGGGGGCAGGAACGATTAACGCTGTAAAATATAGTTCGCTGTAGTTGTAAATAGCAAAAATGGCAAAAGTAGTCGTTTTCCGCACTTTTTCTATCTATAACTACAGCGAACTATAATTTACAGAGTTAATAGTTTCTAATTGAACTACAGTACCTGTACTTCAGTTTCTAAAAAAGAATTTACGATAAATTTTGTATTCAGCGAGTAATATTTTTTTTACTGATGCGGGCGCTACTTGGCTGCTACATTCCCCTTAAAAATTCAAATAAAAAAAATGTTTAATACTTAGGTATGTCAATAGCGAAATTCGATTACTTTTATAAATTAATTGTCTGCGGATTTAATAACAGATTCCACATCTCTGTTATGCCGTTGACATAGTTGTAACGTCAGAGCCGCTGCGCGCTGGATCAACTGGGTGAAATCCTGTGGAGCATCTCGGCGCGGCGTATTTTTTTGGCATAAATCTGGATAAGACTAAGGTCGTGCTTGGTTCCGAGGCCGGTCTTCGTAGATGGGACGGTGCTCGAAGTTGTATAGTAATTTGAGTAAGTTATTCAGCTTGGTAGACATCACTACGAGACAGAAGCCGAAAGCAGGATCCAGTTGGGCTCTGTCAAACTTCTTGTCTGTTATTTGGCAAACTTCGCAGAGTCCTTTCGTCACCTATACCACAGAGCCTGAAGATGAAAGTCTTCAACCAGTGCGTCCTGCCTATCATGACCTACGGTGATGAGACGTGGACACTGACAGTTGGACTAGTCCACAAATCACAAATAGTCCACAAATTGCGTACCGCTCAAAAAGCTAAGGAGTGAGTTATGCTCGGAGTCTCTTTAAAGAATAAGATCCGTAACCAGATTATCCGGAGCTGAACGAATCAGAAAGCTGAAGTGGCAGTGGGCTGACTGGGCTGGTCATGTCTATTGAAGGACCGATGGCTGTTAGAGCAGACGACGAGACTAAACCACAATTTACCGCCTCAGAACAATTATATCCTGTGACTTGGCGCGGCCATCTTGCGCGATCTGTCATCCCGAGAACAATTATATCCTGATCCTGTGATTTGGCGCGGCCATCTTGCGCGATCTGTCATTACTGGCAAGCCCCAAGGTCACGTCAGGACACGTACGATTTCGTTGCGACTCTAACAATATTAGCAAAATTTAAAATAGCGGGATTAATGAAATTTGAAATTAAATAACGAATAATTTTGCGTATGATATATTTTTCAATTCATTTTAAAATGCTTAAAAATGGCTACGTGACCTTGCCAGTATAGAGCATACTCTATCTTATCCGTCAGTTATACAAAGTCTTTGATCTTATCCATCTGCCTCCCTTTTTATCACTAAAACATATCGATCGTGCGACATTGGCAGACTGGTTCCGGTCGATCAATTTCTCTCTCTTTAGCAAACGACATGTTTGTATGATAGAAAATTCATACATAAAAAATTCATTCATTCATTCATACATAGAAAATCCATTGCCGTGCGGTATGTGGTCCGACCCTTACTATCCGTAAAGAGTTTCTCAAGTCGACGCCGACGGCTCAAACTAGTTGATGGGCGGGGCTAAAATGCGTGCTATCTCACCCAACATAGTGTGTGAAAGGGATAGGCTCAGTGATGAGCAGAAAGACGCTAGTGCGCGCACACATACACACTATCCCGCTACACTATCCTGTACAGTTTTGAGTAATTTAAAACGAAAACAAGCGCGTTAAACTAACTCAATAGGCCTATAAATTGGGACATAATAATAAATTAGTTATTATAAAAATCTATCTATCTATTCAAAATAAAATTATTTTAACCTCCACGGTAAATATATATTTTGCAAAATATTCTTTACGTCTAAAGTTGCATCAAAATTTGTGTTAAAAATACAGAATTCTCGACGCTTGTAACTTTCTACTAAAATTTTTACTGTTCCATATCAATTTCAAAATTTAAATACCTAATTTATTCTGCAATTGAATGTTAAAAAATCACTTTTAAAAGTCGGGTATTTTAAAACTACATGGCATCGTTCTGATTCCACATTAAGTTTTCTCTGAAACTACTAAACCGATTCTGAAATTCTTTAAATTCGCTAAATACCTAAAGCTTTACTATCCCTGAGTAATATAGACTATATTTTATTATAATTAATTTTTGTTCAAGACCTCAATATTTGTAATGAAGTCGGAAGAAAAAGTTCTGCTTGGCTCCAACGTGCGTTGACTAACTGTTTTTTAAAATATTTATTTAAATATCATCATCATCATCATAATTTCAGCCGAAAGACGTCCACTGCTGGACATAGGCCTCCCACAAGCATCATCATGTTTGGGGGGATATGCCATAATCGCCACGCTTGGCAGGCAGGTTGGCGATCGCAGTTGGTTGGTTAAATACTCAGAGGACGCTGCTGCCCATCCTCAGGTGAATCCCTTAGTCGCCTTTTAGGACACCCATGAGAAGATTAGGGTGGTGAAATATTATATTTAAATATAATAAAAACCAGCCAAGTGCGAGTCGGACTCACGCAGTAAGGGTTCCGTACCTCTTAACGACCTGATACCCCATAAAAACTAATTTAATTTACGAGAGTTTATCAAAAGACATCAACGCACAGTGCGCCAAATATGAATTTTTGCATGTCTTTCTTACGCAGGTACCACCACATATGTCTATGTTTGTCTTATTTTTAGTATTTGTTGCTAAACTACATAATATGCACTATAATCTGACCAAGTTTGACGCTGGTATATATTACCATTTCCAAGATAGAGCAGGAACAAAAACGTTGAAAAAATTCATGTTTTTTGAGGTTTCTTGTATGAGGACCCCCTTTGGTTTTAGATTTTTTTTTGTTTTTAGTATTTGTCGCGAAACACCTCATAGCAACACATATTCTGAGAAAATTTCAACCCGTTAACTATTACCATTCAAAAGATACAGCCCTGTGACAGACAGACGGACGGACGGACGGACGGGCGGACGGACAGCGTAGCGAGAGTAATAGGGTCCCGTTTGGCACCCTTCGGGTACGGAACCCTAAAAAAGGAGATTTGATCAGACATGATCATGCCATCCCCATAGGACATCACATCAAAACCATCTATAACTAACTTCGTTTCAGGGCACACTTGAGTTAACTAATCTATAAAGCATTTTGGCCTCCTCCGATTACGGGTCGGCCAAAATGCTGTTACATACATCAGATCATATAAATTAATACCGTAAACGAACTCCAACATGGTTCTTTCGGACTCGTTCCGGAAACATTCCACCAAAACATGGAATACCTACATCTTCAACGATATCGCACTCAGTACAATTTTTTGAAGTGACTTTACCTATAAGGTACGCGAAACTTTTTAGTGGTAAGTGCCCGGATCGTAGCCTCATAGACAAGACAATGGTGTTTCTTGTTAAACCGAACATGGAAAACCGAGGTGAACGTGAAAAACTTGGTAGAATTATTCCCGGTATATATTCCTTTGACAAGTGAATGTTGGTCAAAGTACTCTTTCCACATACGCATACATTTTTGTTTAACCAAAAAACTGACAATAGGAATACCATCAGATAAAGCTTCTCTCGCTAGACGATCTGCTTCCTCATTTCCTGACAACCCTATATGTGAAGGTATCCACTGTAGCACTACTTCGAGATTTTATGAGGTTAATTCTAGAAGTGATTCCAAGATGCTATAGGCTATCGGTGTGCCTCGACTATTCGAGGTGCATCGAGCGAGATGTTGAATTGCACTCTTGGAATCTGTTAAAATAACAAACTTACCGGACTGGAAAGAATGAGTATAAGATAAAGCTTCCGAAATAGCAAACAAGTCCATCGAAATTATTGAAATGTTTGTATCAATACGCCATTTGACTGAACTATTAGCCTGTAAGTCATAAATAGCTAATACATCACAACCTTGGAAACATCCGCGTAAATTTTGTAAAAACGTGGGTAGTTATTGGCTATAAACTACTACAAAGTTGCTGATGATGACATGATGACAATCTGATGATGATTCTTCGCGTGGTTAATAACCGTTTGATATAAGTGAATATCAGTTATTGTTAAAAAAATACTTTAAATATGTATAATTCTACAAAATAGTCCGCAACACCATAGCTTTTATCTACAAGCCCATTGGGGCTTGTACATAAAAGCTATGGTGTTGCCATATTAAATCAGTTAGTATTGACTAACTGATTTAATATTTAAAAAAAGGTTAGAAATAATAAGGTTACGTTTAGGTGAATTTATAAGTTATAAACTTAGAATACAGATATTCTGTGGTTATAAATTATTCATCCTTATCGAAACCTGGACAAATAAAAAAAGGCGGACGAAATCTCGGTAAACAGTAAGTGAAGCACCCGTAGTAAGACGGCTTGCTTAAAAGTACGGGCTGGCACGTACAAAAAGCCACGACATTGTTGTAGTGTCACAAATAAAATAACAATATATATCTGGTGTGTTAAAATGCTGTCGAAATTATAGTGGGTTTAGGAAAAAAATTAAGTGCTTCAATCTTTTCTTAGCGTGATTCTGTCCGCCTTTTTTATTCGTCGAGTATCGAACTAAAACAATGTCAAGTTTTATTATCAAAATTATTAAATGGTGATTTTCTCCTTTACAACACCTCTGTTATTTGTATAGTTTAGGAGAGAATACAAAATTAAGTGGACACGACGCTCACAGCGACAGTCCTCGATGATAAACGCCCCGGGGGCATCATTTTATGCAAGTTATTAATACCCAGTGCCAGTTTGCGAACAAAAGACATAAACGCGCATCGTGGTACTGTTGTTGGCTGATGAGCTAGATGGAATATGGTTTGCCGATTGGCAGTTTTAGCCCTACGAATTGCTGCTGCAGCAAGCGCGAGGCCGGAGCAATTAATGTAGGTAGGGAAATTAGGCGGATGCCACGACGCATAGGCGCACGGAAAGCGTTTAGCGGTGACTCGGGCGGCGGCGGTGGCGATTCGCGATTCGGGGACTTATCTTACATTTTTTTTATACATGCTTAAGTTTTAAAGGCTTCTTTCCCAAAAAGGGGTCATTGTACTCATCATTATGAACAACTTTTACTATGGGACTAACCCTAAAATCGCAAAAAAAATCTGTTGGTCCCTACATTTGTGTTCACTTAAATCAATAAAATGTAGGGACCACCTGATTTTTTTTACCACTCTACACCTACTACATGTTCCTAAATAAACCAGAGGTCATTATTGCATAAACATTCTTAACAACTTGATGTGGAATTTTGAATACCACGCGTGCGAAGCCCCGGGATAAAGTTAGTAGGTATTTAATATTTTAACAAAACAATTACTGTGATAAAATGGTGTGGCTCCTAATCATATACATTAAATAACTACGAAAGTCATAATTATTATAATGATTCACTTGAATAACAGTCACTAAGCCATAGGCCTTAATAAACATCATCGATGCACCTACTCACACATATGTAACTACCTCCTTCTATAACATTCGATAGATTCGAACGAAACTTTTTACTCACTACCCTACCTTAACTAAAAATGCCAATAGGTTTAACCATCAGGTAGGTACGTATAAATGAATTTTATTTTCTGTGTCAGTGATTAATGCAAACTTCTGAGAAAATAAATGTCTTTAGCCGTATAAGAAGATATACGAACAACAGAAAATTACTATAAAACTCGGGGTTATGGAAATGATACACCACATTTTTTTAGACAAAATTATTTTTAATAACAATAAACAGTCCAGCACATATAATATCGATGGTAGAAAATAAGTAATAATGAAGTATCGCGTGAAAATAATAAGATTGTTATGTTCGATTCCCGTGCCGCGGTCTTCAGAAACAAATGTACTGCCCTATTTGTCTAACGGGCAGCAGCATCCCTGTTACTACCTAAAATTACATTAGTTTTGTTGCGTGATTGTTCCTGAATTGATGTAGGATGTGTATCGGAAAGTAGGATGGGTCATGCTCATTCTGGTTTTTAAACGGTTTTATTTATAGCTTGCCTTAAGACCCCTTAAGAGGTTTTCAGTTATTTCAAAAACACGTTGTACACTGGAATGGTCAATCGGATTGTTTGTATCTGTCATAAACATTGGTCTTGATTTAAAACAGTTTTTGAATTCTCACAGCAAATTTTTCGATGTTATGTAATTATGTAATTGTGTTGCGCAGGCTGCGTATAATTCTTACCACTGAAAGACGTTGCCGCGCGTCCCTCGGAAACTGTTTACCTTCCCGGGATTAAAAGTAGCCTATGTGATAATCCGGGTTATGGTCCATCTGAAGCGTGCCTTTCATCCAAATCACTTCAGCTGTTTCAGCGTTATTGAAGGATAAACAAACAAACGAACGTCCATACTTTTACATCTATAATATTACGAGCCTATGCCCGCGGCTTTGCCCAAGTATAATTTGGTTTAACACAAATATTTTATCGCGCATCCCTCTGGAATTGTTTATCTTCCCGGAGTAAAAAGTAGCCTATAGGTATAACTATGTTAATCTGGGTTATGGTCTACCTGTATTTATTCCAAATTTCATCCAAATCCGTCTAGCTGTTTCAGTGTGATTGAACGAAAAACAAACAAACATCCATACTTTCGCGTTTATAATATAAGTAGGAAATATAGTGTAGTAGAATTTTCGTGTTATTTGTTTTTAGTCAAGCTATCACGAAACTAAGTCAAATAAAGTTTGTAAGGGAAGCCGGAAACATAGGTAAACTTTAAAAAGTAGGTATTATTCGCTTGCACTGCTAACATGCGTTTGATAGCTGAAGTGAAAGTGGAGTGAAAACCATGTTTTGCAAAAATGTTGATTTTAATCATTTCTACGTTACCATATTTGTTTGTATCATGTGGTGCCGGACACAAAAAAATAGCATCACCCCATCTCATTTCGTGAGTAAGGGATTCACGTCGCTACTAAGGGCTTTACCAGAGGATGGGCAGCAGCATTCTCTGAGTATTTATTCAAACGACTGCGATCGCCAACCCGCATGCCAAGCGTAGTGATTATGGCATATCGTCCCTATTGTGGCAGGTCTACGTCCAGCAGTGGACGTCTTTCGGCTGAAATCATCATCCTCCGAGCCTTTTCCCAATTAGGTATGTTGTGGTCAGCTTGCAGTCTAAGCAGATACGGCTGAACATCAGTATTTTATACGGAGCGACTGCCTTCAGACCCGCGCAACCCAGTTACTGGGTAATACCGACACACGGAGATTAGACCAGTTGACAGAATTGTAGGCTGAAATGATGATGATATATGTTTATTTGTCCTTAAATCACATTGAAACGGCTGAATGGATTTGGATGAAATTTTGCACATATAGACCATGTCTTGGATTAACACACCAGATACTTTTTATTGACACACCATGGGGGTGAAGCCGCGAGCTTCAGCTAGTAAATTACAAACTATAACCATCACAGAGGCGCAGGGCGGTGCGGCGGCAGAGCGGAAAGTCCCCCACTTTGTTTTACATCATCATCATCATCACCATAATCATCATCATCATCATCATCATAAATTCAGCCGAAAGACGTCCACTGCTGGACATAGGCCTCCCCCAAGCGTCGCCACAATGACTGGTCCTGCACTTTCCGCATCCATCGGATTCCCGCGAACTTCACCAGGTCGTCGGTCCACCTTGTGGGGGGCCAACCCACGCTGCGCATTCCAGTACGCGGTCGCCACTCCAGAACTTTACGGCCCCATCGGCCATCCGTTCTGTGAGCAATGTGCCCCATATTCCATATGCCATATGTTCAAACAAAAAAGAATTGTCAAAATCAATTCATAATTGGCGGAGTAATCGCGTAATAAACATACAAGAAAAACATACAGTCGAATTTAGAACCTCCTCTTTTTTTGAAGTCGTTTAATAAGTAGGTTTGCTTTTAGGCATAAAATGGCTCAGACAAAGAAAAATAAACAGGTGTAGCAAGCAAGTATATTCAGCGTCAATTAAAATGTTTTCGCCCTCGGCTCGCTCAAAGAAAGCCGGTGCTCGTAAATCATTTATGTAAATGAACAACAACAATGAAGCAACATAATATAGAGAGTGCTCTATGGAACGTCACACCGGATGTACTAGCGACTTCCCGCCGGTTTCTGCCGGTTTTACCTCCTGTTTCCGCTACGCTGGGTAGGTTACCAACGCACCCTGCTGCGAACTCCGCTATGTGCCCTTAAATATCACTCATTACTTATGTTTATTACCCAGGTAGACTGCCTGTCTGAAGTTTCAGGAGGTAGCAGTTAGCACACATAGCTGTTTAACTATTGCTTCACTTTTAACTAACTGACGAACTATGTAAACAAAACTTGGAATCATTGTCGTATCGATTTGAAACTTTGCAAGTATATGTAATCCGGATGACAATACAATTGGTATCATCCGTCGAGCTGATCTGATGATGGGCAGTATCTCTAAAAGCGTGTGTTTTATTTTTTTAAACTATTAATTTGTTATAGTTGTGTTTGTTGTGTTGTGGTTTTAGAGCTCAGTGAGTTTACTGTCTCACTAAATATTGATTACTGAAATGTGTAAATTCTACCAGTTTTATGATATACAAGCCGTTTGCCCAATGGGATTTCCCATCGGTAACATCCCAGGAACATCCAACATCCATGTTAGTGAACAAGTGCTATTACTCTTATCTTATCTTATTATTATTATCTTATCTTATCTTACTCTTATCTTATCTGTAAAGACTTCCAATCTGAAAAATCACTTGCACAATATAACCAGCCTCAGGCATGATGCGTTCATTATTACATAACAAATATTTAGAATTTATTCAATTGGTAATGCATGTAATCATAATTTACTTATATTTTATTTCTCTGACATTGTTTTAATGATATAGATAAAATTATTATTAGAAGTTTAAAGACTGATGACATGTACTAATTCCATTCCATTTTAAATTGTTATTATTGTATGCCTAAAAGGCGGAACTATTTTATGAACATCTGTACTCTATATCTATCTATTATTCACAATAAAGAATATGAAATTGAATTTGAAAAGAAAAATGATTTATTGCCACAACAAGACGTCATGCGGTAGGTATTTGAATTTGAACCATCTGAATTTTCTCCCCTTATTTACCGTCTCACTAAATATTGCTTCCTGAAATGTGTAATTGTTAGTTTTATGACATACTAGCCATGTGTCCAATGGGATTTCCCATTTGATTTTTCTCCCCCTATTTAAACCCCTAAAGGGATGACTTTTTAACCGACTTCAAAAAAGGAGGTTCTCAATTCGATTGTATTTTTTTTGTTTGTCACCTCATAACTCTGTCATTTTTATTTTTTTTATTTTTTATTAATATTTTTTTTAATAAAAGTTTATACATATCTCAGATTAAAAACTTCATACATATAAATATAAAGTTTCAAGTTTATATAAACTTAAACTTTAAACATAGATCAGAACTGGATGATAATGCAATATTAATTAACTCGATTTGGTTTTACGTGATGTATTAAAAAACCGGCCAAGAGCATGTCGGGCCATGCTCAGTATTATAGGGTTCCTTAAGTAAGTGTTACAAACAAATCAAATCGAATATTAATCTTGGCTATTTTAGTTTTTGCAATAGACGGCAGCATTGGCGACTCAGAGAGTGTCGTTAGTAGCCGCTAGATGGCGCCAAATTTAAGAAGTGTGTCATGTCAACATAACACAAAGTAACTTTTTGTGATTTTTTCAAATAGAAAGTAGCTAAAGGAGCATTATTTGCTAAGATCATTTTTCTCTAAGGTCAATGACCTTTGAACTAGGGCGTTTTAAGTATTTTTCAGTTTGGGGTGCTGGCCAGAAAACCTCCACGTGTGCCTAACGGCTGCTTGTCCTTCTGGACATGTCTAGAGGGATCGGCAGTTGTTTGGCCGGTGCATCCTGGGCACAGGCAATAAAATCCTGTCGAGGGATTAACCTTCGGGGGATTTTATTGCCTGTGGCGAATATTCTGGCGCGGGAGGGGCTCGTTGTGGGCCAGTGGGGAGTTGCTCCACGTGTCCCTCTGATATCAGCAGAGGGCACAGTGGAGGAGCAGGGGCGGGCCCGGTGTGCACTCACCCTGCCACTGGGCAGGCAGCGGAGGGACTGTCTTTCCTTGCCCCCGTCGATCTCGTAACCCCAGGAGTGCCCGCAGAGTAGTGTCCTCGCGCCTCTTGGGACCGAGGGTCTTGGCTTCACCGCCCGGACCGCGAGGAAGAAAACCTCTATAAAAAATTACGGGAGGTAGGGCCTGCGAGCAGCAGACTCGGGGTAGTCTGCTGGCCGACCAGCAGCTGGCGTAGCTGGCACAGCCAGCGTAGTTGGCGCAGCTGGTAAAGGCCCATGAGGTGAGGTGGCGTGCAGTGTTCCGTGTGTGCCGCCTAGGAGGCTGCGGCTGACGTAAGGCCGCACGGGGAGAAGGGGCTCGCCTGTTTGTGGCGGGCCAGGACCTGTCGGGGGTGGTTGTGTGAATACTCATGGGTTCCCACGCCCCCGGCTAAGGTAGTTGAAGGAACACCGTGGTGGTTTTAGTCGGTAAGAGTCCGACACTGGCTCCACCTACCCCGGGCGGAGTGCGTCCATGAGGATTTCACCACGGTGAAAAAAAAAAAAAAGAAAAAAAAAAAAAAAGGATTTTTCAGTTTTCTCTCTATAACTCAAAAATTTATAATCACGTTATACTCGAAATAATTTTAAAAGAGAGTTTTTACAAAGATCTATCAATGTGGAAGATTATAAGTTTCTACGTTGCATAGTTTAGAAATAGCAGGGGGGGGGTACACATTGCAAGCCACTTTGGCGGGCTATATTTCGCAGATGGTACACCTGATAAAAAAGTGATGTATGAAACATTACCTTCATTTTAGTAGACCTATTCAATGATACCCCAAACGAGGGAGTCCAGCAAAAAAAAAAAATTCGTCACCATTTCACATGTATGGGCGCCACCCCTAAAATTATAATCACGATTTTTTTATTCTTTTAAAATTGAGATATATATCTAAACCATTTTTTAACAAAATTTCATTAACTTATGTTTATAACTAACAGTTATTAAGCTGTAAAGGATTAGGACAGGCGGACAGACGGACAGGCGGACAGACGGACAGACGGACGGACATGACGAAACTATAAGGGTTCCTTGTAGGACTATGGAACCCTAAAAAACCTTAAAGTAATTTTAACTAATAATTTCATAGGTTTTCGCGATCACTACACATTATAATGAAACAAGTTTAACCGGTATACATCTCAATCATCATAACACATCATCCTCCGAGCCTTTTCCCAATTATATTGGGGTCGGCTTCCAGTCTAGCCAGATGCGGCTGTACATCAGTATTTTACACGGAGCGACTGCCATCAGACCCCCGCAACCCAGTTACTGGTTAATACTGATATTAGGAGGTTAGACCAGTTGTCAGACTTTCAGGCTTCTGACTACCCGTAACGACTGCCATAGATATTCGTATGACAACCGGCCCCCGTAACCAAGTTGACAATCTACAATCGTCAACGCTATAGAAAACAATCAAAATGTATGGGAATGACATAACTCAACGAAAAAGTCATTCGTGGAGATATGTCATTCCCATACATTTACACGATTGTAGATTGTCAACTTGGCTAGGGGGGCGGGACCGACAGGTTAACGCAACCATCACAACAGGTCGTATCGATTCTCGCATCGAGAACTTGTTTTATTATAATTTTACTACTTAATAATGTTGATTATTACATTTTCTTGTGCTTTGTACGGTCGACCGCAAATCGGTGGTAACACTTTAACATTAGCAGCATCTTTATTTCGAAAGCAGTAAGGGCGGTTTTTAAATTGACGTGTTACCACTGTCATGCAGTCGACTGTACGATGACAATGTCGTGGATAGTTTTAGCGTCATCCATTTTGACTTTCGTCAGAAACATTACACTTTTCCCTAAAGTCATATAATGCATTTATATATTGCCTTTTCAAATCACACAGGACAGCAGCCTTCAGAGGTAGTTTCAGGTACGCGTCATCAAAATGTTGGAACAATATTCCCCCGCCCAGAATTCTAAACACTCTTGGTACCTTCCGACGTAGACTGCGGCAGTTTCTCATTGACTCACAGTAAAAACTAGGTTTCATAATTGGGTCAAACACAAAAACCAAAAAAAAAGTGTTCAGGCAGCATAAAATCGATTTTATGGCATTTTTCAATATTTGATAATTTTTATTTATTATTTCTCCTTGAAAACTAATCGTGTGCGATAAAATTGTCGCGATTTAGTGTTATTTATATTTATTTTTACAATTATTTAACTGAAAAAGTCTCCTACTGTAGACTGTTCGGATGCCATGAACTTGACTTTGAGTGACAGTAAAAAATTCATAAACATACTTTTCATAGTTTTATTTCGTCCCATAACATAAGTTATATAGTCAGGCAAACATTCCATTACATTAAAAAAAAAATACGACTCTTAATTGGGATATAAAACAAATAAACATGTTGTTCGCGGATTTTAGGTCTTCTCCTGTAGACGCTAAAATCAGCTAAAAAAATCCTTCAATTAACTCATCGTTATTTTATATCTTTTTTATATGGTCACACTGTATTCTCTGTCATTTCCTCGTTTGTGGATTTGACAAGAAGCCCCTGTGCTGGTAGAAAAACACAATTTTATTTAATTACACAAGTTTTTGGTCGAGATCAGTGTTTCTTTCCTGTGCAAAGTGTTTGTGGGTAAGTACAGTTTGAAAATAAAATAAAATATAAGGGCATTATATGCGTAAGGGAGCGGTTCGCAAATATCGCATTGCTTAAATTCTGACCTCAAAACTCAGCATGCCATCTTTAATTTATTAATAACATATCTCTCCTGTAGACACCTTTACTGTAGACTTGGTGTCTACAGGAGAGAGCTATGTCCACAGAAAGGAAGAAGCAATTGAATTTGGTGTTGTTATTAGCGTTTTAGGGTTCCGAAGTTAACAAGAAACCTTTATTATTATTATTATTATAACATATTAATTATTATATTTCCTCTTGACTGTTTTTTTTTCGTTTGATGTTTTTTTTTCTCATCGACGCCGTACGCCCGGGGAAGTCGCAGTGTTGGACTCTTACTGAATAAAATCACCACGGTGTTACACCTACTATCATTGGTCCTCGTGTCCTCTTTGATGTAACCTTTCATTACTACTGTTTACATCTGATTACATTAATTAAGTACTCTAAAATATGTGTTGAAGTGTAGATGACATGACTTTGATTACGGAACCCTAAATAATTCGTGGTTTTAGACGCTTTTGAATGAATTTTGTGGCGGTGTTTAAATAAAAACGTATTTTTATTATGTTTGTATTTTACAATGTGCCGCTTACAATGCATGACGCGAGATGTCTTTTGCTTCAGTTACAATGCCGCGAGCAAGTCGATCAACAATTCATCTCTCTGAGGACGAAAAAAATAAGCGCAGGCGTGAACAGAAAAAGCTTAGCATTCACCGTGCTCGAGCAAAAATGGATCAAACAGCCCTCGAAGAAGATAGAATAGGGAAAGATACCAAAGAAGGACTCAAGGACTACACGCCTAGAGAACAGAGACCGATCAGGAAAATATGGAGAGAGAAAGCTAAGAAGAAACATGAAATGGAATTAACTTTGAATTAACTGCAAAGTTAGTCGAGTCGGTTAAGAAACAAATAAGATATCGCTGACGTCACCCAAAGACGTACCATTGTGGAGGATAATTTCGATACCACGAGCAGTGTACACGGTAGCTTAGTGGCTAAAGCACTGGCGTACTGAGCCAGGAGTCGCAGGTTCGAATCCTACTCGTGATCTATTTTTTCTTTTCACAATTTAAATATTTATAAAGATTTAAATTGTGGATTTAAATTGTGCTCCACGTGCGTAAAATGCGTTAGAAATAATTAAATCTTTATATTTTAATATGTTTTTCTTTTATGTCCACAGAAGCATATGTTTGTTCTGTGGACAGTTTTTGTTTTTTTTTTTGTCCTTAACTGGTAACAGTTTTTTATTATCACTTGCGTAGAGGTTGTGAATAACTCGATTATAAGTTTTTTGTTATATTTTCTATTAGCAATCTTATTACTTTGATTATATTAGGTCCATTTTTGTTATTTTCTGTAGACAACTCGATCTCATAAGTAGACGTAAAAAAAACAAAAACGTGATTTTTTCCTAAGATATTCAAGACTGATCTCTAGTGACATACTTTTAAGAATATTAGTAAGTAACTTTAAGTAAATACAAAGTTTCAAAACAATACGCGAACTTTTATTATTTATAATTTTTAACGTCCACTTTTGTGTATGACCCAATTACCAACGCGTCCATAATTTAGGTAATAGCACATGCCGTGTTCTAATTATTGGCCTTGAGCAAAATCCATTAAAGCAACGCTGGGAAAAAAAAATTGTGATAATAATTTATTAGGTAGTTACTTAATTCATAATTAGTAAAAATTTACTCAAATACATGTTTTACCTGTTAGGGTTACGAATATACTTAAATATAATAATATATATATATATATATATTTATTTCCTTTCACACTCTTAATATATACCTACCTACTTATATTTTTAGTGGGTATTATATTCATACCAAAAACAACACACAAACCCAAAGCAACCACTCTTAATTTTTCTCATGTATCTGGTCTGCTCAACGTCCGTATGTCACTGCAGGGATCCAGCAGAATACCAGCGTCAGGTATAATACCTGGCACATGCTGAGCTGGACACCCATTTGGTACAATACTGAGCAGGTACTGAGACACATATCATACTTTTTAATGTATTTTTACTTGTATGTCCTGTGTCTTGTTTTTGGACTAAATAAACGTTTAACTATCTATCTATCTAAATACCTATTCGAGCTGATGTCCGCGGCCCACAATGGTGTCAAGTTCAAATCCGTTGCATATTGAAGCCAGTTCAGTTTAGCGCAGCGAGTGCCAGACGGCGCGTTTATGTCTTTTGTTCGTAAATGCTTTCTAATGCCACTGGGTGACATGGAAGTTGGGACCAACAAGTGGCGCGGGTGCGGCATTACTCTGTGCATGGGCTAGGTTCAATTGGGTTCAATATGCGATGGGCTTCCTCCTCATCATTTCAGCCGAAAGACGTCCACTGCTGGACATAGGACTTCCCCAAGTATCGCCTCAACGACCGGTCCTACGCCTTCCGCATCCAGCGGATTCCCACGACCTTCACCAGGTCGTTGGTGGGCCTTCGATTTTTTAAAATCCATAACGTAGGTAGGTATTTATTTATTTATTTAATTCTTTATGCACAACAGGGTACAAAGGCGGTCTTAACGCCATAGGCGTTCTCTACCAGACAACCTTAGGGTAATGCAGAGACAAAGTATAGGGTAGATGCACCAGTAAAGTAGTAAAATATGTAGGTATCACATACATAGTAAAAACAACAAACAATCATAGTGAAGCTAACAAAACCGTGCTGCTTGTACAAACCAGCGCTCACGCACAAACATGCATCTCAAATCGTGCTCATCGCTCTTAGTTCATATGTCGCGACATCGTCCAATAAGTACTAAGTATCGTGAAAACAAATTTCCTTTAGGTGCAGCTTTTTTATAGTATAGGATGGCGAAACGAGGTAAATACCTACCTGATGTTAAGCGGTTACCTTTGCCCATTACAACTTCAATACCACCTAGGCTGTTGCCTAAATCGTACCGCAAGTCGGTTCGCCAAACTGAGACATGTGTGCGTGAGCGCTGGTTTGTACACGGAGGAGCACGGTTTTTGTTGGCTTCACTATTATTGTCCGCAGCACTTCGTCTATATTTTTACCATGTCTGTCTTTTTTTTAGATATGTAGAAATCTGCATTCGTCATGAAATAAGTAAGTACTAACTACCTTATTGCTTCAATGTGAATATTCGAACTCAATTGTATGTTATTACGAAATAGGAAAATAAGACTTACCTACCTATAAATAATATAAAAAAATACGAATGTGTACATTTGGCCCCAACGGTGCGTCAGTATTAGTGAAATAGGACGAAACATTTAAATTAATTATTTGAGTCTATCTTCGAGGTTTTTTTTGTACCTATCTATTGATTTTATTAGAGACTTTTTACTGCGTCTGGGAAAAACCTTCAGAAAATTCTCGATTGTTTACTAGAAGAAATGTAATATCCATTTATCTGCACACATTTTTATTGGGTAATTGATCTAATTCATTTTTAATTTTGTTTTAGTGATTTTTACTATAGTTTTTGTATCATGCGGTGTGGTTACATTTGGTTTTCAGTGTTCCGAAGCACAAGCGGCTGACATAGGATCCATGTATCCCTACTAGGGATCGTTGAAATAGAATGTCATTGGTTAAAAAGAACTTATGTATGAATTCTAAAACTATTTTTAGAATTGTTGTATTATTCTGGTCATAAATTAACAATTTCGTTGGCATCCAAAGTAGCTGTTTTTGACCTATTTTGTTCCGGGGTCTTTCTGAAAAACGGTTCCACGTTAAAAGTTGTTACTTATGGATGATTTCAGTAATATACTGTACTAAAAATACTAAAATTTATCAATTATCAGTAAAAAAATACAAGCAATAACTTTTTTTAACGCCCGGCCGGCTCTCATACGAAGTCGTGCATGTCCGGCAGCAGCGAACGGTGTGCGTCTCGCTCGGTGGCCGGAAAAGCCGGCGCGGTGGGGTGGCGGGGCAGCGGGGTGGCGTGGCGGCGCGGCGGGGCGGCCATGCCGTTGGACGTGTGTAGAAACTACTAGAAACACTTTCACGCGCTCTGGGCGACTCCTCGCTTATTTGTCACACCAACACACTGATGCAAAAAACATCGTGTGTCGCAGTGCCGCAGACGCCCCAGTACGCTAATAGACTTCTTGCATCGGTGTAGTGCGCATACGCCTCCTCCTTAGTTCTGTCGATAGTGGCGTAGCCATCTTTCCATGCGGTATTTCGATTCAAAGTGTTTATAGTTCATAAAATAATAATACTGTTGAGTGTCGAAAAATGCCTGATTTATTTGTATTAGGTGATCTGTTAGAAGCTTGTGTCGCATTCATTATTGTTATAATTATGGAATTTTTATCCATTTTCCGGAAAAAAAAAAAAAACAAAATGATTTAAAGTTTGAAGCTGTAGATATTTTACAAAAAAAATGTATTTCTATTTATTCAAAGTCGAAAAGTGGTAGATTTTCTTGTATTTGTTCGGTTCGATTGGTTCCTTCTATGTGGCTGGAGAGGCGTCATGGCGTGCGTCGGTTGGAAGGTGACATGACCTTCAGCTGACATTCGCGTGATACTAGGGGGTATTGTTTTTTCTGCATGGATTTCTCACTGAGGCCGTGACCCAAAAAAGTCTTCCGTCAATTTTCGTCTCTGTAATAAAAAGTTTTGGTCTTTCGTCCAAATTAAAATTTTAATATTTTAAGCTGAAGGTATTTTGAAAAAAAGTTAGTTTTATCAAAAAGTGGCCGATTTATTGTATTAGCCTGTAAGAAACTTGTGTCGGTTTCATTGTTGGTGGTGTGTTATTTTTTCTTGGTGGTGAAATGAAATCTTAATTAAATTGTACAAGGTTTTCCACTTTTGCAGGAATTTTTGTTTTGCCATCATAAATAGTAAAAATAAACTCTCAGGGTATGGTTACACAACCATATCCTGGGATTTTATTATCCTATGTTCGTATTATCCATGTTGTACAATCCAGCAGTTGACTTCTGTAAAAAATTACTCAAAAATGTTGTGTTATTTTAAAGAAGGTAGGTAGGTACAGAAACAACAACGTTTGTGAAAATAATAATAAAAACCAAGAAAAAAATTAAGAAATACACGCTTTCTAAGTTGTTGGAGGGTGCATTTTCTGTCCTTGTCGTGCTAAACGGACATTGTACAGAGATGTCAAGTTTCTATAAAGGTTTTGAACAATTACGCCATACTTTGATACTGTCATCTCTGTATCAACATTTTATTGAATATTTTATTGGTTTTATCACTGTTGCATATTTTTCTAGAAACAGTAAAAAAAAACTGATAAAAATATTAGTCACCTGCCCTATTCGTTAATTTAGAAGTATTTTTTGTTGTATTTGGAATTGCGTTAAATTCATATTTCTGGGCTAAGATTGAAACAGAAACTAGTCGGGAAAACCCGATAAAATGCACGGGAGTAGAAATGCACATAAAAGTAAATAAGCAGTACCTTTGTACCTACTAAATAATTTTATTGCTGCCTCCTTTCATATGTTATTGTGTGTACATAAATTATAAATAAATAAATAAGGAGAATAGTAAGATTTCGTCATTCTCTTAGTCTTACTTACTCAATTAAAAGTAGAAAGTGGCCGATTTATTTCTATTCGTTCGATTCCATTGGTCTTCCTTATATATATATGGCTTGAGAGGCATCATGGCGTGTGTCAGGTTAATGGTGAGGGTTCCAGCTGACGCACGCCAGATACTGTCGGAGCATGGTCGTGAGCCAAAAAAAGTCTTCCGTCGATTTTCGTCTTTGTAAGAAAAAAAAGTTAATGCTAAAATAATAAATAATGCTAAATAAAACTTAATGCATAAGCATTAAGTTTTATTTAGCATTAGTTATTAGTTTAAAACTTTAAATGTCAAAAAGTGCCTGATATATTAATATTATTATTTATTTATTTATTTAACAGCTGCCTATTGTACTTACAATTGCCCAACACGTACAGTAGGCCAAGTTATAATTTAGGTACATATGTAACTCTTATAAGTCTAATCACTTAAAAAATTATGACAAAAACTGACAAATTGGTTTATTTTGGTGTAAAAAATATGAACTTCTGGTTGTTGAGCAATCAGAGCGTTGAGCAATGAAACAGCATTATTATTTATAACAGACTGTAAGAAACTTGTGTCGGGTTCATTGTTGTTGTTTAATTTTCTTGGTGGTGATTACTTGCTGCGAGTTCGCAACCAACAAAAAATGAAATTAAATATTATAGGTTTTCCAGTTGTGCAGGAATTTTGGTTTTGTCACCATAAACAGAATAATCTCTCAGGGTATAGTTACAACCTCAGATTCCAGATTCATTCTGTAATCTGTGATACAACCATATCCTGAGAGTTTATTACACATATTATGTTTTTTTTTTTTTTTTTTTTTTTTTTTTTTTTTTTTTTTTTATTAAGTCAATTAGAGTTACATATTGATAACAGGTATATACCACACAAACCATCGCGGGTTTAACAGTGGTATACAGACACATAATCTCGGTGCATAACATACAAAGTTATATATAGGTACCCACAAGTATAAAATTAATTATAACAAAGAAAATGTTTTTTTAGTACTTTTTTACAGTTTTTTGCATTTATTGAGTTGTAGATTTCGATAGGTAGACCATTCAGTATTGATGGCAGCATGTATTCCCACGTCCTTGTTCCGTAAACATTATTATATTTAGGTGTCTTATATGTGGGCAGCAGCGTTCTCTGAGTATTTAACCAACCAACTGCGATCGCCAACCCGCCTGCCAAGCGTGGCGATTATGGCATATCCCCCCCTTAATTGGGGGAGGCCTATGTCCAGTAGTGGACGTCTTTCGGCTGAAATGATGATGATGATATGTGGGTAAGTATGACAAACAGCGCAACGACTTGTTTGTATTATCCATATTGTGAAATTCGTTGCATTTCTTTGGGAAGGATGTCTCATTGAGATTCGAAAATAAAAAGGTCCCTCCCTGTACATAACATAACATCATGCCTGTATTTCCCTGAAGGGATAGGCAGAGGTGTAATAGTACACCCACATTTCGCCAGTTATGTTATAGTCCCATGTAATGGGGGGCGAGCCTATTGCCATTGACTGGGCACAAATTCCAGACTCCGGGCTACTACTGCGAATTTCCTAATAAAAAAACCCAATAACACTTTGCCCGACCCGGGAATCGAACCCAGGACCCCACGTTCAACAGTCGCGCTAGCAACCACTAGACCAGCCATTCCCAAAGTGGACGATAACGCCCCCCTGTGGCCGCTGCAGGCCTAAAGGGAGGCGGTAAGAAACCCAGAAAAATGGGGGCGTTGTGTGAAGGCTTGGGGGGCAATTTGTAATTTAATCTAGCTAGGAGGACTCTTAGACACCGACTGAACTCTCGACTTTCGAGTGGACAAAATAAGTTTGGGAACCACTGCACTAGACCAACGAGACAGTTACCCTCCCTGTACATATGTCAAAAGTATTTTTTGTTGTTTTTGGAATACCTTGCGTTATATTCATATTTCTGGGCATAGGTTGCAACAGAAACTAGTCGGAAAACCCCGATAAAATGTTTCGTAGTAGAAACGTACCTACATAAAAGTAAAGGTGTCGTGCGTTGTTATATTTCGTTGTTCTCTTACCAACTAATAAGCTTAATAGTAATATAATTGGTCTTCGAGGATTGCGATTTCGTACAAAATACCTAACTAATAAACAACTAATAAAAAATAAAAAACTAATCTATACATATAAAAACAAATGTTCTGACTTCTATTAAAGCAGTCGGTCGACTGATTTATCATCGCAAAGCTTAAGCTACTGAAGCTAGAAATTAAAATTTTTGACAATAGGGTCCTTTTGTAACGTAAAGCAATCACTAACAAAGTACTTATTTTTAGAAAAGATTTAAATTGCGGAAAGAAGAACTCGCTCACGAGCAGGATTCGAACCTGCGACTCCTGGCTCAGTACGCCAGTGCATTTACGCATGCTTCGCATTCATTAAACTAATAAAATTCACATACAACACATACAATAAAATTATAAAATAATTATTTTTAGAAATTAGCCAGTTAAGGGGGTGAAATGTTTAGTTACTTTCCTGGTTTGCGTTTTCTCATTTCTTATACTTATATTTTTTATTTATTAAATTATCAATAAGATCAAAGTTGGTAAAAAAGTACCACTTAAACCTCCTGGGTTTGAGTGTGGCACTAACAATTCATCCTCGTATCAGCACATTTATTTAAATAAGGATATCAACATGTTACTTTTATTAACAATTTTACAAACAACATGAGTGTAATTAATGTATTTGATACAGCTTAAATACCTAAATGAAGATTCGACAGTGTTCTAACACCACGCATGAAATTCGATCAGGAAATATGTTTTAACCTTATATTTTATGTTTTTATCAGTGATATTATTACGTATGGTGGTAGGAGTCGTCGCACACCCGTTCGCCGTAGCAGTATTTTGCCGGTTTTCACAAGTTTGTTTTGAGCGACTCGACGTGTAAACACAGGTGATTAATTTCGTGATTTAGTTCTTTATTGAAAAATTGCTATTTTAAGAGGCTTAACTTTACCTTGTCATGTATAGTAAGGGTTTCGCAATACTTAAAAACTCAGACTCATCCACAAAATTAGACTTGATTTTCGGAAAAACTGAGCTGTAATCTATATATTGAGTCCAGCCCCCCTAGTCAAGTTGAAAATCTACAATTGTCAACGCTATAGAAAATAATCAACAAAATGTATGGGAATGACATATCTCAACCAAAAAGTCATTCGTCAAATTAATGTCAAATTTATATCTTTACTCCACGATTTGCCCTATGCAAATCGTGGATAGATAGGATATTAATTTTGGCCGTAAGTCAGAGAATCTGTCTCTAAATGTTGGCAGCTGATAATAATATATTGGCACGTATTCGGAAAATACAATAATATAATACCGGTTTATAGTGCATCTATGTAGTTTAGCAACAAATAGTAAAAATAGAGCAAACATAGACATATGTGGTGGTACCTGCGTAAGAAAGAGATGCAAAATCAAGCAAAGCAATCTTTTGATGTCTTTTGATGAACGAGTAAATGAAATCAGTTTCTATGGAGTATCAGGTCGATGGGTGGTACGGAACCCTTAGTCATCAACTCAGCCTATCGCAGTCCACTACTGGACATAGGCCTCTCCCAAGTTGCGCCACAACACTCGGTCCCTCAACCCTTAATGCGTGAGTCCAATTCGTCGTCCATGGCCGTTTTTTTGTTAGATTGTTTTCATTGTCTCTTTTAACTTCTCATAATGTCAAATAGTGCATGCTGAAATGGGTAGTGGCTAGCCATCGTGTCGTATTTACTACCTGTAAAAAGGAATAGCAAAAAATATATTTGAAATTGATTTATCAGGTTGAGCATCTATATATATTTCAAATGTTTGAAGACGAACTGTTTTAGCGTCAACCATAGCATGGATTTTGATCCCATATTTGTTTGGTTTGCTTAGAATGTAGACTAAGCCAGAGAATCTGCGTCTAAATGCTGGCAGCTGTTAATCTATTGTCACGTACTCGGAAACCATATATTTTTAGGGTTCCGTACCCAAAGGGTGCCACGGGACACGGGACCCTATTACTCTCGCTACGCTGTCCGTCCTTCTGTCTATCTGTCTGTCACAGGGCTGTATCTTTTGAACGGTAATAGGTAGCCGGTTGAAAGTTTGTCAGAACATGTGTTGCTATGACCCCCCCACCTATCACGACAAATACTAAAAATAAAAAAGTCTAAACCAAAGGGTGTACAATACAAGAAACCTCCAAAAACATGCATATTTTCAATGTTTTTGTTCCTGATCTATCTTCAAGACGATAATACATACCAGCCTCAAGCTTGGTTTGGTTATAGTGCATACTATGTAGTTTAGCAACAAATAATAAAAAATAGGGTAAACGTACCTGCGTAAGAAAGAGATGATAAAATTCATATTTCGCTCATGGTGCGTTGATGTCTTTTGATGAACTCTCGTAAATTAATTCAGTTTCTATGGGTATTGTCAATGGGTAATACGAAACCCTTACTGCGTGAATCCGACTCACACTTGGTCGGTTTTTGAAGTTATCACTCATAGACTGATTACAAAATTGTGTAATTGGTAACAGTTCATCAAGGTTCATTCTGTATTTTCTGGATAATGCATCATCAAAACAACGGACAACACATTAATAATTGAAAACGTCGTGAAAACATCACAAGTAAAGAAAAGTTGTATTCCAGCTCCGTCATTTGCCCATGATCAAGGGAGTTCAAATGTGAATCATCTAAGAAAACCAGACATCATCAGCAAACCAAAAAATGCTTGCAGTTCCTTACCGGTCAATTCTTTTGCGTTGCGCTTTCTTTGAAAACGAGTGCGTACATTCTGAATTTATTCTTTTGTATGGCTTAGAATCAAATCTACAATATTCTTATCAATTGTAATTGAAAACAGCATTTGTCGCTTCTCTTTTTGGCACAGGTAAATGTAAATCAAATCAAAATTTTCATTTGTATGCAAAGGCATTTTTGATGTTACATTAATTAAAGGAATAAGTGTATACAAATATTAGTTATTAATTATACATATTTATATATTACTAGCTGTGCCCGCGACTCCGTCCGCGTGGATGTCGGAAAATAACATTGTGTCATATTTATGAACAGAATGTCTTCTAATATATACACAGACGACTACACTATTTACCTACCATACTATGTTATGTTTTTACAACCAACCGGCTAAGGTGATGAAATTTTATGGAATTAGCCCTAAACTCTTCTCATTCTGAGAAGACGCTCGTGCCCAGCAGTGGGAAGTAATTTGTCTGATTATTTTAAGTTATTCTATAACACTAACCACATCTCTTCTTATTCTGAGAAGAGGACCGTGCCCAGCAGTGGGACTGTAATGGGCTGATAATGTTATGTTATTCTATAATACTAACAATATCCAGTTCATTAACTCTTCTCATTTTGAGAAGAGGGCTATGGCCCTCTTCTCCCAGCAGTGGGACAGTAATGGGTTGACTACGTTATGTTATTCTATATTTTCTAGTTTCTTAACTCTTCTCGTTCCGAGAAGAGGTCCGTGCCCAGCAGTGGGGCTGTAAGTAATGGGCTGATTATGTTATGATAATCTATTTATGATAATCTATATTGTTAAATATCCAGTTCCTTAACATTTCTCATTCCAAGAAGAGGTGCATGCCCAGCAGCGGGTCAGTGATGGGCTGACAATGTTATTTTACATTTTCTATAATACTAACACCATCTAGTTGTATTTTTAGGAACCTGCAACTAACCAATAATCATGACCTCTACTTTGTATGCAACTTATTACAATAGAGGGGTCAAGCTGTATCGCTGGATCTACTTAACCGATTCAGATAAAACATGCCCTATATTTTAAGTTAGACTAATACCAATACAATTGCAATGTTTCATTACGATCCATTCAGCTGCTTTCACGTGATGAGGTAACAAACAGACAGACAGGCACATAAATTTAAAAAAAGATTGATTCGTGTTCTATTGCTTATTTATAGTCGCCCCTAGCCGATTTTCGCGAAAAAAAACTCAATGTACAGACTTTTCGACCTTCACTACTTTACTTTGACAAAAACTAAAAAACCGAAAATCTCGTGAATTTAACTACTTACACAAATGAATTACCTATATGTCAAATTTTAGTCACAAATTTGGCAAAAAACTTAACATAGTTTGCTAACCTATCTACGAAAGAGGTAGTTGCCTGCATGCATTTTTAAGGATCACTCAATTCAGCAAATGTAAAAATATTCAATTGCTCATAACTTTTTAACTATAACTATTGGTGTAATTATTTTCACTGTACACACGGCTACACATCAAGCTGTACAATACCAGTATAGGCTGACCTCGCGTTGTAAGGAAAACCTATACAATGCGAGGTCAGCTTATACTGGAAATGTACAGCTTGATGTGTAGCCGTGTGTACGAATGTATTCGAAGCTTAAATTTTATGGTGAAAATAATAAAACATGTATTTCGTCAACCAAAAACCGTATTTCCATGATCACTCAATCCAGCAAGTGTCTGGATTGAGTGATCCAATGAAACTGTCATAGATTCCTGGACTTACCTTTTAGAGCCTTGATTTTTTGTAAAACACTCGTGACAAATTCGTGACAATTTTTCGATATGAAAATCTCGTCCACATAGTAAGTATTTGCCGTGATTGAGCTCGTGGCCGTTTTGGCAAATGTCTGAATTGAGTGATCCACATATCGCGCTATAGCTTCATTCGCTTGTGAGTGACAAATTTTTTGATTCTGGCTATGAGTTTTGACAATTTGTGACTAAATGTCCGTTTTGATAATATCACTGAATAAATGTGCCTTTGCCTCTGATTAAACTCACCCAATCCTACCTTGCTGATCGTAGATTCCTGGTTCATATTGGGGACACCACATCTTCTCCTCAAAAAATCCCAGCTGGCATACCTCAAGGTTCAATTCTTGGCCCCTATTTATTCCTCCTATACTTAAATGATATCCCTATTCAACCTCGTACTAAATTGGCTTGCTTTGCTGATGATACTGCCTCTTATACCTCTTCGGATGATACTGATTTGATAATTGGTCGATTACAATTCTCGATTGAATTACTCCAGGATTATTTTAAAAAATGGAAACTAAAAGTAAATGAGGATAAGACGGAAGCAATACTTTTCACCCGTACTAGACGACTCCCGACCAGAACTTTAAAGATAGCAGGGCATAACGTGCCTTGGAAAACCTGTGTGCGTTACCTTGGAGTGAAAATGGACAGCCATTTAAATTGGTCCAAGCATATAGCTGACTTACGTGTAAAGGGAGCCCAAGCCATTGGTGCATTAAGCCCTATACTTAATCGTAAGAGCAAATTAAGTAATTATACTAAATTAAGAATTTACACCACACTTGTTCGTCCGTGTATAACTTACGCTTGTCCCGTTTGGAGTAGCACATGTCTCACTAACTATCAATTATTACAAGTAATACAAAATAAAGCTGTGAAAATATCTTATAACACTAAATTTAAAACAAATCTTACTAAATTACATAAAGAAATTAAATTTCCTTTACTATTTGATTACATAATTAAAATAACATCCAAATTTTATGCTAAAAACAAAATTAATACTACTAACCCTTTAATTTCAAATCTATGTGTATCGACACTAGACAAATTACCATATATCGATAGGTACGGCACGTACCGCTTACCGCATCACTATATATTGTTCCCACCAACCGGCGCATGACCAGAAGCTTGACCCTCGTGAGGCTCGCTGCCGCCCCGCTCTGGCCGCGGTTGCACCCGAGCGCAGGTGACAGGGAGGCTCCGTCCGCTGGTCATTGACTGGTCGCTCGGTGGCTGGCATCGTACAATATTATAATAATATTTTGTGCTGTCCACCGTGCAAGCAGCTAATGATTTTTTGTCAACTTACCTACTTTATTATGAAATAAGCATTATTATCTAGTACTACTAAGTTAGTATTTGTCTAAATAATTTGTATTTTTCTATCCTGTTTGCATCTTAATATGCTTCGAGTTTACGTTGAAATAAGTCCATGTGTTTATATTTTATAAGCTTTTATAGGCGCATTTTTTAGCCTCATAAAGTATATAATTAATCCGTGTCATCAATGTCGCTTAGAATTAAGTGCATTTGTTTTGTTTGTTTTGATGATAAATAAAGATATTTGAAAATGAAATGAAATGACTGAATAAAAAAGATCACTCAATCCAGATCCACGTCTTATTCTTTAGCTTGAAGCATTTTTGGACCATTTAGTTTGCTTGTCCTTGGCTAAATAGTACTTGTGTTTGGATGAACCTGGAGAAAGAGAATCAGAAGATGAATCTTCTGATTCTCTTTCACTCTGCTCTGAATGAGAATCACGATCTTGTTGTTCAACAGAGAATACTTCCTGGTCGTCACTCTCGTCAAATGGCTCCATTTTATCTTCATTAAGTATCGCAGTTATTGCTTCTATATTCGATGCGTCCCACATGTGCGGCCACAGCTACTCCGTATGAAGTTATCGATTCACAAAGTGCTTTGTAAAGTGTTAGCAGTGATATTAGCAAAATAAACTATCAGTAAAGAACCATTTCAAGTGGCCAGTCGCCTCATTCCATACACTTTTATTACCAGTGATCCAGTGATGGACTTTTTAGTAAGACTGATTTATTCATGCATCATTTATCATCTCCAAAGTTTGGATTGAAGATTTGACATTCTTGACAGGCCTCATTTAATCTTCTTAAGTGTCTGATACACGCTCTACTGAACTCTGAGTCAATTCAGCACCGAGCTGAGTGTACCAAAAAATTATATAGTGACTAAATTATAAAATAAAGTTATTATTATAAAAAAGGAAATAGGAAGAAATGCCAAGGAATAAATTTACGATATAATAAAAAAAAAATGCGGTGTTTACAATCTGAGAGAAATTTGTTTTTCTGTAAATTGTTACGAAAGCTTCTCGAAATAGAAATCAATATTTCCACGGAAATTGTTGGTGCCAAGTGTTTTTCATCTCGATTAGACTTTTTTAAACGTTAAAGTCAGTAGAAAATTAATTTTTGTGCACGTGTGTGTTGGTTACACAAACAAGTTAACGATAAGTAGGTTTGTAGCAATCAACGCCTTGGTGCATTGCGGTGTCCCGCACGCGAATAAGTTTACTTGCATATGTTTGTCTATAAAATGAGTAAATAATACCGCATTTACGCCGAGAATTTTAGTGGATTTTCGTGGCAATTTGAAAATATTTTAATGAGCGCGTGAGAGCCCGCGCTGGCTTCCGGTCCTCTATAATTATATCAGCAGTTAAAGAAATCCGGAAGATTCACCTTCCGCATTCTTATTTTGGACTTAACTCCGAAATTATTGTTTTCAATTGTATAAAAACGTTTTTTTATTTTTTGAATATCTTGCGAACATCTCTATCAACTACGATGAAAAGAAGTTAATTGAACAAATGGTTAATTGGTAAAATGGACTGTTGATACTTTTGTAAACCCAAAGGTTTCGATACTTTATTTATTGTTTTTTTTTCGATTCAATAAACCGAATGAATTGAATTGAATTATGTATGGCTGACGGCTGATTGGATATTACTTCGTGGTACACTTGATACTTCTGTTCTTCTGCTTTTTGTACGCCGAAAGGCGTTAAAATTTTCTGTTCTGAATCGCTGTCTGGTGACTGGTGACGGGGACTTTTTCTCATGAAAACTGTAGAACCTTTAATTGCGTGAGATTTTGTCTTTATTATTTTATATTTATTTTTGGGTCGACCTCTATTTCTGGTTTCCTTACGGACTAATTCAGCTCATATCAGTATTACGTCTCGGCACCATAAGGCAGCACAAAAAGGACGTATTGGACTTTTGTGTCCAAAACCCTGCGGTGCATCACTCTGCGAAGTTTACCAAATGCTGCTCAGTCCAACTGGAGCCTTTTCTCAGCTTTTTTCTCAAAGCTATGTCTACCAAACCTGCCAGAAAATTTGTGGACATATTTCTGCGCATCTCCAAGCACCGTCCATTTTGTAGCCACCAGCCGACCCTCACCTATCTAGAACGTGTTATTTAAATAACTGAAAACCTCTTAAGGGGTCATTGTACTCATCAGTATGAACAACTTTGACATCTCATTCTTTTTCTGCACGGGTAGATTCATACATTCATACATTTCCATCACAATACAATTTTACAATTTACAATTTAATTTATTTAGGCGTGATGTTATGTTTTTTTTTACAATTTACGTTCTTGTACCGGCGGGACAACTCTGTAATGGTATTATTTCAGTGATTTGTGAAACTCTGTTTGCCACGAACGGTTTCCAGCGGTTTGGGTTACCTTGAAGCCACCCTTTTTTTTTGTGACGGAGAGAATGCCTTTCGCATGTCACACCACCCGGGGAGGCAGCGTGGTTATGTGGGGCTCGCACCCACTAAAAACTCCGCCGTGTACCTACTCTCGCCTTTGTGGATGAGCCGCGAGAACTGCAATGCATGGCATTCGCGACCCATCCAGCGCGACCCGTTTTCGGGTCCCTCTTCCGGTACAGACTCTTCTTTGGCGATGTCCGGGTGGGTACACTTGGGACATCACCACAACTCGAGGGCCGTGCAATGCAGACGATAGACTCCCCAGTCTATCGCCCGCTGGTCCCTGTTTGGGCGGCATTAGCTCGGCGTAAAACCACCTGCACCGACCCGTCCTCCTGCGTCGGATTGGATCAGCGAGGGAGTCTTCCTCCCTGACCCGCTCTGCCGCTTTCTTCTGCGAGATAACCTCCTCACAGAAGAATGCGACCACCTCCCACGCCTCCACACTGTGAGTCATGGCCATAACCACGGCTGGCAGCAAAAGGTCTCCCCCGATTGCTGCAGTGAGAGCACGGCGCTGCATCACCCAAGCAGGACAGCATGCAAGGGTATGAATGGCCGTGTCCTCACTATAGCCGCACTGGTGACACACGGGAGTGTCCTTCCGTCTCACCACCTTATGCAGGTATTTGCCGAAGCATCCATGCCCCGAAAAAACCTGTACCAGACAGAAGGACAACGTCCCGTATCGCCTACGCATCCACTCTTCCAAGTTCGGCTGGATAGCCCCCACAGTCCAATGACCGGTACTTGGTGTCTCCAGCCTCTCCCTCCATTGAACTAATACGGCAGCTTGCGCCTCCCTGCGTCACCTCGTAATGAATTCAGGCGGCGGGCGTCTGCCACTTTCCGCCTGAAGGTCCGCTCCTTGTCGATAAAATTCGGCGAGCACCTGGGCCTCCAAGTCCCAAGGGGGTGTGCCTGCGAGTGCACACGCCGCTTCCGCAGATACTGTGCGGTATCCACGTATGACCCTGACTGCCATGACTCTCTGTGGTCTCCGCAACAGAGCCTTGTTCTGGGCATTCAGGGACTCCGCCCACACCGGTGCCCCATAAAGTGCCATCGAGCGCACCACCCCCAAGACAGCCGTCGAATCTGAGCAACCGTATATTTTGATACTATTGCTTGATAAATAATTAATGACTCTGGACTACTTTTACTAGTTTTGATAATAAATGTGCACAGTTCAGCTCTAATCTTGGCAATGATATAGTTTTGTTGACAGGAACGAGTTTTGATTTTCCTGCTACAATGATCACAGGGGATTGATAATCTTCTCTTATAGGCGAGACTTGAGAATATTTTTTATAAAAAGAAAACAATCAGCCAACTAAACTAGTACAACCTTTAATTATTTAAACTTAATCTTTAACAAATTATCATTAAAACTACGATGCTCTAATACGTCTAATACGTCCAGTACGCCCAAATGTCATTAGCGAAGTGAAGTGCACCTCTCTACTCACGCCGCCGCCGGGAGGCTTGAGCCGAGCCCTCATTGTGTGGGTTTATCCATTTGCTCTTTTGATTCGGACGAATCTGTGGGACGAATGCTGTTGCTAACAAAATTTCAGCAATGTTGTCTTTAGAGACATGTGTCACGTTACTTAGTAATTTGTTTTCACGTGACGTTGACGGCGACGGAGTTGTAGAAGTCGCGTTGCTTGATGCCGCGCTCAGCTGGAAGGCTTCGTGTAACAAGGTGTTGTGATGTCCTTGACACACCCGGTACTTTGCTTCAGAATAACATTGTTTGTCTTTGTGATAATGAGGCAATTTTTACACAAATTCAATCTTTGAATAGTATTTCATTTTTATCTGCCCTAGATTCCAAAAATGTTTTGTAATGGAATAATCCGTGGCTGTCATTGCAGAGTGGACAATTTTGTGTCCACATTGCAATACTTTTTGTTGTTGAATTGCGAAAAAATGATTTGCTTGAATCGTTTTTGTCAAAATATTTAACGATTTAAATTTTGGAAAGAAAAAATCGCTCATGAGCAGAATACGAACCTGCGACTCCTGGCTCAGTACGCCAGTGCTTTAGCACCTAAGCTACCATGAACACTGCTCGTGGTATCGAATTTAACCTCCACTTGGCAAGTCTTTGGGTGTCGACGACGTTAAAATATTTATTAGATTTATTCTGTTGATAGATATTTTCAGAATCTTTTTGAATGTTTGATGTAGGGGTTGATTTTGATGTACTTTGTATGCGCCTTGATGCTTCGAGTGCAGTGTATTTGTTTTAAAAAATTTAGAAAATCTGCTAGTGTAGGCAACTCCCTGGGATTTGATAATGACTGAATATATTCTCCAAGGGTCTGAGAGTCCAGTTTCTGAGACAGTAAGTGAACAATCAGTGGGTCCCAGGTTGATACATTGACACCGAGATTCTTGATGGCGTTCAGGCATTCATTGGTAGTAGTGTCGAACTAGTTCTTGATCTGGGAATTGGATTGATATTGCATTGTAGGCACTGATAGCAGTATATTGATATGAGAGCTAAAATTAATTTCGTGTTATTATACCTATTAGGTAGTAGTAGAGAACCCTTTGAGAAGGAACTCGTCCGGGGAAGTGCTACGACTGTACCTACTTCTGCCGCCAAACACGGGGTACGGGTGCTGGTAAAATTACAATCACATGAGACTTTCCATCTTCATGTCTCAGTTTAGCGAATCGACTTACGGTAACATTTAGGCAACAGCCAAGGTGGTATTGTAGTTTTAACGGGCAAAGGTAAGGTATACGTGATGTGGCCTAGATGAATTTTTATTTAATTTTTTCGTTGGTTGCTATATCGTATTTAGACTTGTTATTCGGTTTTGCCGACTGGTCTATAATCGCTCCGTGCAATAATGTATTATGAGCACCCAATAAGTTACGGCATCGCTTAGCTGATTGACATGGTTTATTGAAAATACAGTTTTGACAATAATTTAATTTTTCAATCTGGCTTAGTTTCTGCTCGTGCTACAATTGTAAAAAATCAGGGCACTTCCAAAACCCATGATTGGAATTGCACAATGCACAGGTTGATGACAGCGAGATGTGATATGAATTCTTGTTTGATTTCTAATTTGCGTTGCCCAATTTATTATTGTTGCGTTGGAAAGGAATAGCCTTAGGCTGTTACAATGATAACCGAACGAAGTTAACCGACATCCCGAAGAATTGTGCTAGTTGGTGGGGCACATTGGTTTTTGTTTGTGACGAAACGCTTCTAATGCTGTAGATCTTATGGTACTCCAGGAACTCTTGTAAAGAAGGTAGCCCTCTGGGCTTTTTGATGGATTCTGTATACTCAGTGAAGGTTTCGTTTTCCAGCTACTGTTTTAGCAGATGTACTAAAAGTAGATCCTATGTTGAAATATCCTCTTCTAGATTTTGAATAGCATGCAAAATCTTCATGGCCACATCATGTAGCTTCACATCATGTTCGACGATTGCTGCTATATTTTGGGAAGGTATTGTCGTGATATGAGACGTGAAAAGTGAGTGAGTCATCTTATCCTAACAATAATTAACTATTGCCAGAATACCTGATAGTTGTCAGAGCTAATCTGTAAATGATGAATCAGATACTCAGCCTCTCCAGACGCCTTACTCTTTAGAAACAGCATTTTTATGGGTTTGGCATTGACGGGTTTTTGTCACTCACTTCATTGAACAAATCCTTGAACAAAACCCAGTGGTTGTAGTTTCATTGCCCACATCTTGGTGTATATGTTCTGTCAACAAAGAAAGAAAAATGATTTATTGCCGCAACAAATATTGCCTCGTGCTTGCTGAACTCTTCTTGGTAATCGATATCTTCAGCTCCACTCTCACCTTCTATCTCCCAGTGCAACTTATCTATATCACTCCAGCGGCTATCTAACAATTTTAAAGCGTTCTTAAATAGCCACTTGTTTTAGAACTAGTCAATTTGTATTTTACTTATAGTTCTCATAAGCGCCTTGTAGTTGAAATATCGCTTTCTGATCAACTTGTTCATTTTGCTGAGCTCTCTCGATGGACAAGAGGAATCTTACGTACCACGTACCTAGTTGCGGCTGTGTAGACTCTTTCTCTGGCCTACGCTGACCGGCGCTCAGCTGCTGCTTAACGCGGATATTTAGTGATGGTTGTTATACATCCGCTGTTGGTCTACGGGAGCTTATGCCTAGTAACTGTTAATTGCTCATCTGATCCATGGTTCGATGAATTATGTCTTTAATATTCAAATATATTTCCTGAGCTGTACCGAAAAAGTTCTGGGTAAAATATACATGGTTGCAGATGCAAATGTGTGACTTACATATTCCTATGTTATCTTGATAATCCTGCCAATAAGTTTCCAACTTACTTGAGGACAGCTTTTCTTTCAAACCCATCTTTTTTAATATTGGGTAAAAGCTTTTAAAAAAATCATAGAGGGCTATGTCCAAAAATACATTTCGTGTATTTTAGTTACAACACATTTCGTGTTTAATTGAATCATAGTACATAGCTGTTGGTTATTTTACCCTTTTGAATGACATCAGATATAACATTATTTTGTTCTTAGATTTCAGCCATGCGTTGTCGAGTTAATTTATTTTGTCAGTGCGAATTGTGCCAATCCCTTTGAAGTAATCAGCTTAAAACAATCATAAAATATTTTAAATGATTTACTATTATCATTTTAATGTTTATTCGCCGAGATATGTGCAAAAATTTAAGAAACTCTATTATACTATACTCATTAATTTCTGTTCAATATATTAAGTAACCTGAAAGCTACGAGATAATAACTAATACCTTCACCAGTGGTGAAGGGTGAATATTTTCAGAAGGGAAGCCGTAGGTACTTAAAAATCCTAAAACAACCTTTAATTTAATTTTATATTCTTTTTTGTGCTTTAGAACAATAAATCAGCATAGAAATGTCGTTGATCTGTATTTAAGCAATTCCCAAAGGGAAGCCGGTGGGAATCGTGTTATATGGACCCTTCGCCACACACCTATTGAAGAATCAATAAAGGAATCTGTTATCTGATTCTAAGACCACTATTTCAGTGTCTTGAAGTACCTTTAAATTAAAATTTGCATGATATTTCTACATAAAATTTATCAGTGAGGAGGAGGAATTTATTCGCGAGACACGGGGCTCACATCCTGCAGGGATTGGTCGCAGAACAATAAAGGAATGTCTAATGCGCAGCTGAATTAAACCAGTGACCTGCTGCCGAATTGTACAACTTACTCGCGATCGCAATAATCATTTCGATTACAATGTTCATTGCACCGTGTGTTTTGATAATCTGTCTTGTGCTACATTGCACCACGCAATTAATATTGGTGTATTGACAAAATGAGAGCTAACTATCACTTACGGCGTTACATGCCGTCCACGTTCTATAGATAGATAAGACAATATCGAGTTGCTAACCTCAATTTTATTATCCTTCTATTTAATTATCATTTTCGAAAGAAAATAATAATTAGCAGAAGAAAGCTTTATTAGTTTATATTTTTTGAGCAGTGAATTGTATTTATAGGCGTCTTACCTGTTATTTATGAAATTTCAAGGAAAAAATAAAATCCTACCATAAAATATAAAATCTTGGAATTAATTCGTGGTATACAAGTTTGCGACCGGGCGTTGTGGCGCAACTTGGGAGAGGCCTATGTCCAGCAGTGGACTTCGATAGGCTGAGTTGATTGATACAAGTTTGCATGATTTTAGAATTCTTTGAATGTTAAAAATAACTGTTCGGTTATTTCCAATAAGTAGGCAGGTAGGTACCCAACTACCTACGCACTTTCATGCAAATGATGGTTTATGAAGCATGCTCGCTCACACTCCTCTGTCGATGGTGAGCCTTGTGTATACAATAGTACAGTCAAGCACATTGGGCACACACAAGCAGCCATGGCTCCATTGGTTAGTATACAAAGGCTTACTGAACTGATTGGTAATCAATCAAAGGGTATTAATGTGTGTTCAGTTAATTATTCAAAGTGAGCATTAGCTTGGTAAGACGTTTAGGGTAACGTAAAGGTGGGCAGTTGGGCACTAACGATGCTTCCATTCGGACGCCGTTTTAGTGACTTCCAAAAAAACTTGACTTATTCTAAAAATAACATACCTTTTCAACATTCACGGACAGATTTTGGAATGCGGCCACGCCATTTGGATGCTTCGTCAATAGCACCCTGTAGCAGTCCACTGCTGGACATAGCCCTCTCCCAAGTTACGCCACAAGACTCGGTCTTCTGCCTTCCGCGTCCTGTCCCCCCCAGCCACGTTCTTAAGGTCGTGAGTCCGCCTGAGGGGGGGGGGGGCTATCTTGCGTTTGCCGATTCACAGTCTCCACTTAAGGACTCGTCTGCTCCAGCGGCCATCGGTTCTCGGTTCATCGGTCCTTCGACAAACATGGCGAGCTCACTGCCACTTTCTATTGGCTTCTTTCTTGAAGTTTTGTCTACCAAGCTGAATTTTCTGCCCTAGGTAGACGTATTCCGTTACAACATTGAGTGCCGACCCTGCAACGAATATTGGCCTCGGCATGACATGCATATTGAACCTGACGTGTCTTGAAGCCGAGAGGCTCCGTTTAAGCTGTGCAGCATTTCGTCCAGTTGTTCCAGCGACTCAGCTATTACAACGATGTCATCGGCAATTGACTTTGATTGCTGGGATACTAATAGTAAATTAAGTTAACCGTGGAACACCTAGGTGAACCACGGGTACAAAGAGTTACCCGTGGAACACCTAGGTGAACTACGGGTACAAATAGTTACCCGTGGAACACCTAGGTGAACTACGTAGGTGGACCACGGGTAAGCAAGATTTTCAAGTATTAGGTATTTAAGAGTTTCGAAGTAAATATTGAAAGTGTAGAAAATGACTTTTATTGCAGAAAAGTTCAATTGTTAAGGATTCAATTGTAAGGAAACCAATGAAGAAACTTTTCTGCCGGATATTCAGCACCAGATTTATTAGCTTTTGATAACTTTTGATTTAGTTTTCTAGTGTGCTTCAAAATTTCGTTCCCCTTTGAGGTAAGAAAGTTAAATTAAATTAATTGTTTTAGTAGTCGACTACCTCTGATGTGACAAGTATCAATGGCATTACGAATGAGAAAGATTTAGGCACAGAATATCTTTTTTTTATGGTATAGGATGGCGAAACGTGCTAAAAGCCCACCTGATGTTAAGTGGTTACCTTTGCCCATAACAACTGCAATACCACCTAGGCTGTTACCTAAATGGTACCGCAAGTCGGTTCGCCAAACTGATACATGAAGGTGGAAAGTCTCATGTGATTGTAATTTCACCGGCACCCGTACCATTCAGACCGAAACACAGCAATGCAAGCATCACTATTTGGCGGAGAAGTAGGCACGGTGGTAGTACTTCCCCGGACGAGCTCTTTCACAAAGGAGCTCTACTACTACTAATAGTACTAACGTAATTTCGGTCAACTTTGAGATACAAACTGGCTTGAGATGTACAATAATAAACCACTGTGTCATACTGTGGTGTCATATATTATATTATACTTTATTGTACACACATATACACATTTTTATTACAGTAGGAAAGCTTATGTACATCGGCGAGCTTAACTCAAAAATGAGTTTTCTTATCTTTGTCATAGTTTACTGTTGAAGATTAAAATGACTAATATAACTAAGAAGTTTTTAATTAGTTTAGAAAATATTTGTGTAAACAGCGCCTTCATATTTAACGATAAAATCAAGAATGTGTCACTTGCAGTATTGCCAGATAGTAACTTTTTAAAATTTTGTAACCTTTGTTTTTTACACCAGTCAACTCGATCCCGTTTTTGTTAATTTAATTGAATTCCTCATGAATTCACTAATTCATGAGGAATTCAATTAAATTGATGTTATTTTTTTTGTTGGGTCTTATTAATGCCCAAATATCCTCGAATCTCGTCGTGGGTGATACGCCGGTTTTCTTCAATTTGTCACCTGACGGTAGCCACATTTCCTTTCTTTTTCCTTCTTTTCATCAAATTATTTATTTTTGTCAACAAATCAACATTAGTTTGTGTTATAAATAAATAAAAAAACATTTATTCTATTTTTAATATTAGGCTGTTTGGCGGTTTCCTTCCACCAACTGCGCGCGTTATACCTCTACAATACAAAACCACAGGCACGGCGTGCGATTACAGAAACCTGCGCGCCATTTTTTTATGTTAATTGTTCAATCATAATCTAATTATAAACTATTTTTATGATTTGTTTCGTCGAAAGTGTGTTGAAAAACGTCGTATGAAACGCGTGAGCTCTGTTCATTACACTCTCGGCTTTATTACGCCCTTGTCTTCGGCTTGGGCTGCAATCCAACCTCGTGAATAATGAACAAGTTAATAAATACATCGCCCTTTACTTCCCCGAATAGAAAAGCACTACAAATGTCTAGCTGGTGAAGTTGTAAACCTCTTTTATTACAAAAAGCTAGGGATATCCTTAAGATGTTAATCTAGCTACTGGGCTATATAGTTCAGTTAATGAAAAATCTGTTTGTTGGTTCCATTCCTACAAATCTAGCTTTGTATGAAACAATATATCCTTTTAAATTTTTCTTGAATATAAATACCCATTTACAATCTATTAGGTACTTTACAGTCTTCTGGCTTACTTACTCATGTCCATGTATCATTTTCTATTAGGGATTTTATTTGTTTGCATTGCTTCCTTCCATTTATCATTGTCTTTACTTGATATTGCCTTATAATAAGTTTTTGGATCTTCCTCTTCCATAGCAATAAGAATCAGATCATAGTCTTGAAATCTACATGGAGCTCTTAGCTCCCTCCTAGGTCTTAAATTATATGATAGTACTATGTCACCATCGTCGTACTCAATCAACTCAGCCGAGTGCATGCTGTCAGCATCCTCCTCCGGTTTATTTGCACTCTGGCTTTCTTCTAAAACAAAATCTGGTTCTGGTTCTTTTTCATCAGTTTCATTCAGATTTTTTGTTATGTCAAAGGTATATATTTAGGAGTCTGGATTTGTGCCCGGTCAATGGCAATAGGCTCGCCCCCTATTACATGGGACTATAACATAACTGGCGAAATGTGGGTGTACTATTACACCTCTGCCTACCCCTTCGGGGAAATACAGGCGTGATGTTATGTTATGTTATATATTTAGGTATAAAAAAATATATTTAATTATGAGACGTTATTATTAAAGAAACAATTTAACGTATTTTTTTTTATAAAATCAATCAAACACTGGACGATGGCAACATTGGGCTATTGAAAATTAAATTAAAATTCATTTATTTCAATCAATATTGGATCATAGGAATAGTAGGTGTACTACCTTGACATGAAAATTGCAAAAAATAAAATAAAATAAATTGTAATCAAAGATGTAAATTGTCATATTATTATTATTTGATCATTTTCATAAGTAAAATAATCATTTTTAATAAAATTAAAATAAAGTAAAATTATACGTATAGTTAATGTCAGAGAGTCAGACATTGAAATAAATTAAATTCAAAACAAAATAATCAAATATAAAATAACTACAATTAATATCTTTTATTAGTCAGTACATGAACCAATGCTGCATGGTCATGTACTGACAGTCAAATCTGTCCGCATATAACTTGAGGATACTGTTGGAGATGGCGCGGAGCCTGCGCACCAGGGATGTGCACCGCTTCCACATGGTTGTGTAGAAACAGTCCACATGGTATTCGGCAAACATCCCTGAAGCGCTACAGAACCGAGGCAGCCCAAGCAGTACCCTAAAAGCATTATCATACTGAATACGCAAGGCGCTGTACTGTTTTTTCGTACAGTCCACCCATAGGCTACTCGTATAGAAGGACGTGCAAAAAGCCCTGAAAAGAGTGATTTTGACATCCTCCGAACAACGAGCGAACCTACGAGCGATCATATTCGACCTAACAGACAGCACCCTGCGTTCCCTTCCTATGTCTGCATCGTCCTTCAAGTCAGCGGTAACTAAGTGTCCAAGATATTTGAAACTGTCAACCCTATTAAGTGGGGAACCGTTCAGTTTGATAGGTGGTATACTATCTGGACACCTGCCACCGGCTCGAAAGAGCATGCATTCACTCTTCTTCGAGTTGTATGATAGACCGTGACTTAGTGCGTATCGCTCACAGACAGCCAGCAACTTAGACAAACCGCATGCCGAAGCACTCAGCAGCACCATGTCATCCGCGTAACTAATATTATTTACACATACACCATCAATATGACAACCCACATGTGTGCTGCTGAGCTCCTCCACAAGGGCATTTACATATAAGTTGGCTTAGGTGAAGTCAACCCTTCCTGCCTCACCCCACACTCCAACTTATACGGATCCGAATATGCACCAGTCCAACGAACCACGTTGACCTGGTTTTCATACCAATATTTAAACAGGTTAACAAGTTCACTAGGCATAGAGGTATTGTTTAGTTTTTGCCATAAGATGTTGTAGGAAACCAGGTCGAACGCCTTCAATAAGTCTAGGAAGCAGGCAAACACAGGGGTTTTCCTATCAGTGTAGTACTTGATGGTTTGCTTTAGACTTAAAATGGCTGTCTCCGTAGAAAGCCCGGACTTAAAACCGAATTGGTTGTCATGAATCTTTAGGTATTTATCAAGCTCAGCATTAAGCAAACCGTCAAGCATCTTAGCCATAACAGTAGCTAACGAGATCGGCCTGTAATTCGTTTTATCACTAATGTCCCCAGTTTTGCACTTAACGATTGGTACCACCACAGTTTTCAACATTTCAGCAGGTAGTTAAGAGTGTCCTACACGTAACGTGTAGAACATAGCTAGTGCTCTGGGTAGATGAGAGCCAGCATGTTTTAGATGCTCAATACTCAGATTGTCATGACCAGGTGACTTTCCTCGCGACATCGAGCTTATGACATTCCTGCCCTCTTTAGCCGTAAATCTGGCATTGAGTTCCCGCCCATACTGTCCCCCCCACACTGCGACTGTAAAAGTCACAATGGTGACTTCACTGCAAAATGCTCCCTAAACATATTTGCTATGTGCTTCGGTTCGCTGACGTCATCGACGCTCACAGGCACACCCGGTTTATTGTTAAATTTATTGGTTGATTTCCAAAAGTTACGAAAATCATGCTTATCATTGTGTTTGGTGAGCATGTCCATTTTTGCTGCTCTCTATTATTTTGACACCACCTGAGACGTGATTTGAAAACCTTCCGACTTTCATGCATCTCTTTCTAGATATGGCCTGATCTTGGTTTGCCACAAAGTGTCCATAACTCGAACTTACACCTAGCGTTCCTGTGAGCCTCACTGACGTACCTTTTTTTTTTTTTTTTTTGAGACGGAGAAAATGCCTGACGCATGCCACACCACCCGGGGAGGCAGCGTGGTTATGTGGGGCTCGCACCCACTAAAAACTCCGCCGTGTACCTACTCTCGCCTTGATGGATGAGCCGCGAGAACTGCAATGCATGGCATTCGCGACCCATCCAGCGCAACCCATTTCTGGGTCCCTCTTCCTGTACAAACTCTTCTTTGGCGATGTCCGGGTACACTTGGGACATCACCACAACTCGAGGGCCGTGCAATGCGGACGATAGACTCCCCAGTCTATCGCCCGCTGGCCTCTGTTAGGGCGGCATCAGCTCGGCGTAAAGCCGCCTGCGCCGACCGGTCCTCCTGCGGCGGATTGGATCAGCGAGGGAGTCTTCCTCCCTGACCCGCTCCGCCGCTTCCTTCTGCGAGATAACCTCCTCACAGAAGGACGCGACCGCCTCCCACGCCTCCACACTGTCAGCCATAGCCTTAACCACGGCTGGCAGCGAAAGGTCACCCCCGATTGCTGCAGTGAGAGCACGGCGCTGCATCACCCAAGCAGGACAGTATGCAAGGGTATGAATGGCCGTGTCCTCACTACAGCCGCATTGGTGACACACGGGAGTAGCCTCCCGTCTCGCCACTTTGTGCAGGTATTTGCCAAAGCAACCATGCCCCGACAAAACCTGCACCAGACGGAAGGACAACGTCCCTTGTCGCCTCCGCATCCACTCCTCGAGAATCGACTGGATAGCCCCCACGGTCCAATGGCCGGCACTGGGCATCTCCAGCCTCTCTTTCCACTGGCTCAATATGGCATCCTGCGCCTCCCTGCGCCACCTCTTTACGACTTCAAGCGGCGGGCGTCTGCCACTTTCCGCCTGATGGTCCGCTCCTTGTCTATAAACCTCGGCGAGCACCTGGGCTTCCAAGTCCCACGGGGGGGTGCCCGCAAGTGCACATGCCGCTTCTGCAGATATTGTGCGGTATCCGCGTATGACCCTGACTGCCATGACTCTCTGCGGTCTCCGCAGCAGAGCCTTATTGTGGGCATTCAGGGACTCCGCCCACACCGGCGCCCCGTAGAGTGCCATCGAGCGCACCACCCCCGTATAGAGCCGTCGGCAGCTCATGCTCGGTCCGCCCAGATTCGGAAGAAGCCGGCTAAGGGCAGACGCTGTACCGATCAGCTTCGGGGCAAGTTGCACAAAGTGCTCGCCGAAATTCCACCTTCGATCCAAGACCACGCCCAGGTATTTCATACTTGTCCGAACCGCTACACTGGCATCTCCAATGGTGATGTGGGCGCCAGCCGGTGGCCGGCGTCGGGGTGCATGAAATACCAGGGCCTCCGTTTTTTCAAGCGCTACCCTGAGACCTAGCGCTGCGATACGGCCTATCACCAGGGAAACGCCCTCAGTGGCCAAGCGTGCCGCCTCCTCAAAGTTTCCTCCCCGGGCTGTGACGAGGGTGTCGTCTGCGTAACATATGACGCCCTGCCCGGGGGAGAGGCCACCACGTAAAGCCCAATCGTACCCAACGTTCCACAGAAGTGGACCCAAAACCGACCCCTGTGGAACACCGCATGTGACGGACCTACGCACGACTTGACCATCGCGTCCCTGGTAGCTGACGCAACGCCCCCTCAGGTAGTCTGCCACCAGCTGCCTCAAATACATCGGCACTCCATGAAAACGGAGCGCCTCTCCGATACAGCTGAATGGCAGAGTATTAAACGCATTGGCGATGTCAAGAGACACCGCCAACAGTACCCCCCCTTGTGTAACCGCTTCCTTTGCCTCAACCTTCAGGCGTACAATGGCGTCCACGGTCGAACGCCCTGCCCGGAAACCATATTGGGCGTCCGACAAATTCGGGCCAACTGTGTCTAGGTGCTGGACGATGCGGTTGGCGAGAATCCTCTCCAGCATCTTCCCCGCATCATCCAGCAAAACTATTGGTCTGTACGCTGAAGGAGACTCTGGGGGTCGTCCAGCCTTCTGCAGCAACACCAAGCGACCCTCTTTCCAGGGCCGTGGGAACTGCCTCGATGTCAAACAGGCGTCGAAAAGAGCTCTAAGCCTGTCTTCCATAGGCCAGCATAGTGCCAGAGCCAGCACCTTTGCAGGCACGCCGTCTGGTCCTGGGGCAGTCTTTTTGGCCCGCGCCCGCAGAATCACTGCCCCCATCTCTGCATCTGAGATCAGGGGAGGAGTCTCCGACTCTACGTCCTGGCTGCCTTCTGATGGAGCCATAGTCGGGGGTGGGAACTCTGACCGGTTAGGAAAAAGGGTCCCTACGACTTCCGTAAGCAACTGAGGCTGGAGAGTCTCCGTCAATGGGGGACCTTGGACACGAAGTTTATTTCGCGCCACACGATACGGGCGCCCCCAAGGATCGCGGTTTAGACCATCCAGCACTTCGTTCCTCGCCTGCTTCTTCTCTTGACCGATCGCTACCAGTAGAGAGTCCCGGGTACCTCGGTAGGACTCATATAGCCGATTTTCTAGCTCCTCATTGCGGTGACGTAATCTTCGGACTTGTGAGTATAGCCTGCGGGCAGCAGTACAGGTCTCACGGAGGACTGCCAACTCCCGGGACCACCAGTAGACCTCCCTTTTTAGGGGCCGCTTTCGTGTGCGAGGCATGGCTGCATCGCAAACAGCCGTCATGGCATCGCGAAAGCGTTCAGCCTCAATATCGACCCCCTCAATGGGAGGTGGTGAGGACACCCATGCCTGGACTATGGCTGCCTCCTCTAATAGGTCCCTATCGAGCCGCTTTACTGCCCACCGTGGGAACTGTCGAGCACCAGAGCGCAGAGCTACCGCAGGGTCCTGCGAGGTGGAGATATCCATACGGATGTACAAATGGTCAGATAGAGTCTCCACACTCTGTAGGACCCGCCAACTCCGAACGCGAGCGGCGATGGCAGGGGTAGCAAATGAGAGGTCCACTATGGACGCCCCCTGCCGTCGGACGCACGTATTAACAGCACCTCTGTTCAGAAGACAGAGACCTGTAGCTGCCGCCCACTCTTCGACAGCCTCTCCTCTGACATCGGTTCTAGGGGAACCCCACGCTGAAGATTTTGCGTTGAAGTCTCCCAAAACCATAATGTGGCCTGGCATCGTTCGCCGAACCGAGGCTCCTAGTTGGTCGAGGAAGACTTCAAACTCGGCCAGGCTCCTGTTAGGGGAAAAATATACTCCAAAGAGTGTTACTTCCCCCCAAGTAGCCGCAACATACCCCGAACCTCTTTGCCTAACCAAGAGGGGTGCTGTAGTCCCAATGATGGCAACGGAACCGTCCCTGTCACCTGCCCAGTCAGAGCGGGGAGGGACGAAGTATGGCTCTGCCGCCACGGCCACGCCAATTGACCACTCCGCCATTGTGTGAAGGAGCAAGTCCTGCGCACCGGCGCAGTGGTTTAGGTTCGTCTGGAGTAGGCAATGATTACGGTCTGGGTCCATTATCAGTCCGCAATCATTGTCTCCTCCTGCGACGGCTCCGTTCGCACCACACTGGAAGCTGCTAAGGCCGAAGCTGTCATGCCCTTGTTTGTGGAGTGGACTGGGGCCTTACAGTCCTTTCCACCGACGACATGGTTGGCAGGTAGTTTTGCCGTTTCGCATACTGGGCAGTGTGGGTCGGCAGAGCAGGCAGATGCCAGATGCCCCGGCTTACCGCAGCGAAAACAGAGCCCACTGTAGTCCACACCAGCAGTGCACCTCTGTCGCGCATGCCCCGTCCTCAAACAACGAAAGCACCTCATGGGTCGGGCGTCCAGAACCTGGACTCTGGCAGAGCTCCAGCCAACGAGGAGTCTGCCAGCATCGGCCAATTGCTTCGCCGCCGCAACCGGGCACTGGACCCAAGCAGAGCCGACACCTCCCGGCCCAAGGCGAATTGGACCGACTCGGACTGATATTGCAGGACAACCGGTCTTTCGACCAATTGCCTCCTGCACGTCCGGCCCACTCACGGAGTCGTCAAGGCCACTTATGCGCAGTTCAGTGGCCTTCGTGGGTCTGGAAACCTTGACGTCCTCCGCAAAGACCACTCGCAGCTTTTCCGCAATGCAATCTGCTCCTGCAGCGCCTTCAGCCCCCGGGAACTCCAACAAACGAGCCCCGGTTGCAGCCTGGCGGAACCTAATATCGCTGATACCGAGCTCCACCAGGTCTACACTTTGCCTTGCTTTAGCCATAATAGCCGCATATGTGAGCCCCCTCTCTGCTGCTTCAGGCTGCAGTGTTAGAACGACTGCAGCTGACTTAGGCAGATGACGTCTGCGCTTCCTTGTCCTTTTCCTAGACCCAGATGAAGCTTTAGCTCCTTGCTTGGCAGAATTCGCAGTTTCTTGCGTGGGAGCCTTATTCTTTTTCCCCCTTCTCTTCTTCCCTCTGTCGACTGTCTGCCAACTATCACGAGCAGACGTTGACGGATCCGCGTCGGGAGCCTGTGCACCAGCCGTAGACCCAACCGAAGGAGGGGCAGGCCGCTGCATTCCAGCCGCTTGGGATGCCTCTTGAGAGGCCATGGAAAGCCGTGTCGACATCCTGCCAGCTCTTCCAGCCGCAGCTTTAAGGTCCGCTGCCAATGGCGGACGAATATTTTTTGCTGGCAGAAGACGGTCCTCGATCCCAGCAAACCGAGCGTCTAACATTTTCCCAATCTGAGAAACTGCAGCACGTACCAATTCGTCCTCCGAGGGCCTCTCTGGAGCTGGAGAGCGTACCGACTGGGGCTGTGGTAGTGGCTCGGACACTGACTGCGGCGGTGGTGGTAACCTGCCCAGCAGCGACCATTTGAAGCGAACCTCCTCCTGAATAGCCTCTACCTCTTTGCGGAGGGCTCCGACCTCATTCCGCAATCGGTCATTCTCCAGCTGAAGTCTCCGAGTCTCCTCGTTAGAGCTTTTACTGGCGAGCTCCTCTATCGCTACTCTTACGCGTTCCGCTGCGTCCCTGATAGCACGCTGGCATTGACCCTTAAGGTTTTTGGACTTTCGCGTTGTATCCAATACCAACTCAATGTCATGAAGAGCCATTTTTTCTATGGCCTCCGCTGAGCCGGCAGAGCTTTCCACTCTTGTAGAGCCAGAAGTGATCATGGCGCTGACTAGCGGCCCCACTTCTTCCGCCTCACTCGTGTCGGTGCTCAAATGGCCCGCTAGTGACTCACTCGGGCCATCTGACTCGCTATCGTCACAAGAGCCACGTGGCGTGCCAGGTCGCGCAGACTGGCCTCTCCTGCCACGGCGTGACCCTCTGCCCCTAGAGGTCGTAGACTTCAAAGGCACCTTTGACGGCGGCAGCATTTCGCTCGCAGCCGGATCACGCGGCCGTTTCTGGCCTTCGCTCCTCCGGAAATCGGAGGGGTGGTCAGCATTATTTTTCTTTGTGGGTTCCGGTGTTGCAGACGTGCTGGAAAAAGAACCCAGCGACTCTACATCACGAGAACGTGAGCCTCCCTGGCTCAGTGCGTCCGAATCGGACGGTAGGCGGTCGGTGCCCCCCCCAGAATACGAGGGGCAGACTGAACTAAGTTCAGTGAGGGATTCTCCGGCTGCTGAGCAGCCGGTACCCTCCTGGGGTAATATCTTTTTACGAGACGCCATTCATATGATGCTGTACACAGCTTTGCCTTTGTTATAGCGGGGTGGGGTCCCCGTGTGAGATTTTTTAGAGGGGTTGTCTCCCCGTGGCCCTGCGGGCAGGGCCCCCGTTCCTCTCAGTGAGGGTTACGGGTCAGGCCGAACGGTGATCTGCATCAGACCGTGTTTGCCAGCCATTGCTGACTAGCAAACCCGCCGCCCCTTCCTCTTACCTCTCCTTCCAGTGTCCCTCTTGCAGGACTCTGTCTTATACCCCTAGTCACTGGCTCGCATCCACGGTCGTGTCTGATAACAGACACATAACAGGAGCGAACTGACCCCCCCGTGACTGTACCCTCCCCAAATTCGCTCCAAGGAAACCCCAAGGAACGAAATGCACACCATCCGATTGCTTAGATGGCGTGCCCCTTACGGCAGTCCTTAGTGGACTCCGTCACGTATCCTCCTTAGTCTGGTCTCTCCCTTTGGACCTTTCCGGCATGAGTGGCTCTACCCGGCATAGCTCCAAAGATCACTGAGACACGCAAGCCCCACCACGACAACGTGGGGATACACGGTGGGGTCACTGACGTACCTGTTCCAGCCAATAACTGGTTTTATCTTATAGTTGTTTCCTGACTATGTAGCCTAACTATTTACTAAACATTTTAATGATTTATTAATCTGTTTCGTTGAGATAAAAAATCATCGATACTCAACCTGCAGCCGGTAAAAGTGTTCGGCCCGAAAACAAAGGGTGTTACCTAATACGTTTATGTTTTAGTCATTTGCGTTTTAACTTAGTGACGACCTAATGTAGGTTGGGCTTAATTATATTTTGTGCAAATTATATTTTGCTTCGTAATGAAAACCGCCGTAGCGCATTCGACGGTCCGCGTACTTGTATACCTACTCGTACACAGAAAGGTTGACGATCCCTGCAATAAAGTTGAATATTATTAAATAATTATAATTAATGTTGAGTATAATTTCGTGTTAAGCCTAAACTAAATGTTCGCTTGAAAGCCCGTGATGCCAAATCATTTACTGTTTCCATTTTCTCTAGACAGCTCTAAGGGCTAAGGATGTAAACATTATTTGATGTTTTAGGACTCGCTCCATTAAAATCGGCACACGGAAGAGTCGAGGAGTCTTTCGGTTCCATCTTCACTATATTATGTAGATACACCAATGTGTTTTTGTTACTTTAGTGCTGGACGAGATCACGAGAGCTACCGATCACCGTTCTTTTTTAAGACGTCGTTATAAAATACTTAAGTGTTTTTGATACCTACTTAAGTTTATCGTCAAAAGTACTGATGCGAATTTTATTTTTAACCAGTTTTATCTCAAGACGTATAATCTGATTCGACAGATTATGTTACAATTAAACAGCATAACACGTTACAATAAATAAATAATATTTTTGGGACATGTTTACACGCGTAATAATGCGATGGGGTTAGCTGTCACTGAGGCGTTTACTAAATGTAGGTCGTGTAAGTAAACAATCAAATTATTTATAGGAGCGTTTTGGTAACGATGTAAACATACGTGGTGATATTGGTGGCCTACATGAACGCTTGCCAGGCGTTCTGGTTGAATACGCACCCCATTCGTACGCATAATCACACGCAATTAACGTTAGATTTTAATCAATGCATATTGATCACGGACCTAACTATGTTTAGGTTCAGAATTTTTTGTGTCTCAATGGTATCGGTGGGGTATGAGGTGGCTGTTTAATGGGTTCGGGGGTGTCGGATATTACAGGGGAAGTCCCGAATCCATCGATCATCGTTACTGTCAGATGAGCGAAGCGCCTTTTAACGAGGTAGGTGGCCACGACTTGTTGGCCGTCGCCACCCGCCGCCACGCACCGGCTTATCATTAGCCAGCCCGCATTCGTCACATAATATGTATACAAGTGATTATCTATAAATGACCGTTGACCGGTGTCCATCAGCCTAATTGAATAGATAAACTCAAGATCGGGACTCGTTCAACCTTATTCATTAGCCTGCCGCTTGCAAGCTCCCTTCGATAGTACTGATTGGAGAACTTGTTTTAGTAGATACATTTGATATAATATTAGAAGAACGGTAAAGTAAAATAATTTCAATGTGTGAGTGATATAAGCTAAATTCGTGTGTGCAGTAGCTTCAAAGTTGTTAAAAGAATAACATGGTGTCCTCCGAGCCTTTTTCCTAACTATGTTAGGTTTGGTTTCCAATGTAACCAGATGCGGCTGAACATTAGTATTTTACACGAGTGACTGCCAGACCCAGTAACCAGAACATGGGAGTTACTGGGAAATACCGACATTCGGAGGTTAGACCAGATCAGACTATCAGGCTTCTGACTACCGTAATGACTGCCAATATATACGTACGACAACCGGGACTGACGCACTGTGGAAAGTAAACTATCGCTAGTGGGCTTAGGGTTGCATGAAAATGAAATACGTTTTTTTTTGTGAATTTATAACGGATTCGGATTCTACTCATCAATAAAAATATAAAATGTTTCTTCATATTTTCGTCAAAACTAGTGTTTTCAAAGAATAGTGATTTGAAGTTTTTTTTTTGTATGGAAAGTTAAATAGACGTTTAACGCCAAAACTTTACGTTACCTAAAAGTGTCGTATGTAGATTTATATATTATTAATGCCAAACTACAATAAATGCATACTCTGTTGCTTCGAAAATCTTTGATTTGGTTTTTAAAAAGATTATTATGAAAAATAAATCGTCGGTAGGAGAAAGTTGGCGTTTTAACCAATTTCTATCTCCTACTATCCGCTACAACCTTACAGAGAGTCATTTATAGATTCGTATAGAAGAGGTGCCGAACTACAACAAATACTTTGATGCTTCGAAAATTTTCGATTTGGTTTTAGAAGTATTTTCAGTGATTTAATTATTTGAAGTTTTTTATTTATGGAGAGAGTTTTTTTTTTAAATGGCATCAACTTTACCCGTATGGGGGTGACCAGAGCGAGCAGCATCTTTGACATCAAAATTCCCGGGCTGGAAACGATAAACCAACTTTAGCTAAAGCTACTCTTACTGACACACAAGTCTAAATAATATTCGACAGGATCCTTAAAAATTAGTTAAACTTCTAGACTTTTCTCATTAATTAATTAGTGCTCTTATATACATTAATTGTTGTAAAACTGTAATTTAATATAATATTAATTAAATGTTATGAAAACCATTATAAAATTTATCTAAGTCAATATTCAAATTATCATGTCACGGAATATAATTTAATACATAATGTCAGTACCATGGTTTATAATCAAAAAACTCGTTAAGTGAATAAAAAGTGTGCTGTATCAACTATTTCTTCAACTCTTTCTTCATACGCATTAATGGCTATTCTCTTATACATTTAGGTAAATTCAATTGAAAATTTCTTTACATGCATACAAATTTCTAAGATATACAGGCCTACAAATGTTAGAATATTATTACTCTTAAGTAAAGGTCTATATGAGTCTAGTGGGCCTACTTTACAAAGGGCTCATATGCACTTTTTCTGGCTTATAAAAGCATTATTTTTATTTGTTGAATTTCCCCACAGCAACAGGCCATACCTCAACACAGATTCCACATACCCATAATAAGCAGCTAGCGCAGCCCCTTTACCAGCCACGCGTTGTAGTATACAAATCTATTCAAATTCGTGCAAACATTTTTAACATGCATTTTCCAGTTGCAGTGTTAATCTATGTCCAGTCCTAAAAAAATCGTGTCCATTACCTTGCTAAGTGTTTCATCACGATACGTAATATTCATTGCTTCATGTACTGTCTTACAATTAGAAAATTGAATTAATTTAGTTTTTGAGACATTAGCACTAAGATTATTAGATTCCAGCCAGCTAATTACTAATCCTACAGTTTCATTTATACTATTTTCAAAACTACTTAATATGTCATATTTTGGAATAATTATTGATATGTCATCTGCAAAAAGTATAGATCGATAAGGTGTTATTCATGGCAGATCATTTATATATATAATGAATAGCAGCGGTCCGAGCACACTACCCTGGGGCACATCGAATTTATTTTCCTTATTTTCTAAAAATTATGATCGGTATGGTGTGTTTATTGATAATAAACAATGTATCATTGTTTTATTCTCAATGGTGGCGTTCAGGGCCCCCTCGTGGAGATCAAGGCTAGAAAAAAAAAGTGAATGCTAAGGCCTTCTAACCTAAAGGTATCCGAGTCAGATCCACCCATGAAGGGTTTTAACAGCGATTGGTACCAGTGGGGTAATTGTGTAATGCATTCAAATTGACATTAGCTTTCATTTTGAAATGACAGCAATATTCATTGCGTGGTACATAGTTGGCGACATGGTATAATAAGATGTTTCACCAGGTATTCTCTTCCCGCAATGACAGCGCGATGCCTCCAAGCTACGTCACGATCAGTGCTGCCATTGATTGATATCTTCAATATACTTAAGGAGATTTTTGTTCATAATGAATATAAAATAAATTCCTAACTAGCCTAACTATTTGTTATCTCGTGTTATTCATCTAATTAGTTAATAAAGGAAACTATATTAAATTACTAGTTAAAAAGTGATTCTTTATAGAAGAAAGTAAATGAAAAAATGGATTTTGCTCGGGTAATTTATTTTCACAAATTGGCAGCACATCAAACTGACAAGTGTCACGCTAACAGCCGGCTATTGGCTCCACGGCCGATGACGTAGTACGGAGGCAATCACGTGACCTAGCTGTCACGGGAAGAGACTACCTGGTGTTATTATACCATGGTTGGCGATAAGACGAATTGTCAAAATATATAGAGCAATGAACATTGAAATCCTATTGATTGCGATCGCGAGTGAGTTACGCAATTCGGCAGCTGGTTCATTAGTTTGACCAACTCCAACTAGCTAATATGAATAATATCTAGATAATGTAAATAATTTATCAAATTATTCAATAAACATAATGTCAAGCCATTTTGTTTAACATGCCATTTCTTTAAAAGATGTACATGTCCGCGCGTAGCTCAAGGTTTCATCAGGATTCATCACGAAATAAATTTCTCTTTACTACAAATTATTTATTTTCCGATTATTACATGAACTGACCAGAAGAAGAAGTTCTACAACAAGAATGACAGCCCGCGCAAAGCACAGTGTCTCCATCTTTATATTACTACAATCAAATAGACCCAACGGAGTCACTAAATACATTTTAATTTATAAATGAACACTAAAATAATTAACTACTCGTCGTGATAAAACTAATATTAATTTAGATAATCTCTAAACATTATATAAACCAACAAATCATGCCAGATATTAAAATATGAAACAATATAAAGCGGAATTATCAGAACCACAAAATTAAATTAACAACATTTAAATTAATAATTTCATTAATCTAATTAGAATATTCGAATTATAATTATCATAATATTAACATTATTTACAACATTAATTTAATTAATACGGATCATCAAATATTAAACTTTGCTAAACAAAAAGGTATCTTCTTTGATCTTTGATGATCTTTGCAAAGTACAACAAATACAACTTTGATGATCTTTGCAAAGTACAACAAATACAACAGCAAACTACATAGCAAATTCTAGGAATAATGGATATTTATTTCAAAATACTTCATAATCTAAATACTTAATTCATCGTATAAACTAGTTACCTCAAAATGGCAATAGATTGCGTTGTAAGCATCGATATTCGATATAGCATAGACATTAATTAGTCTGAGTCCGAGTATAAATTAATATTTTAATGTTATAAGCTATGGAAAGCTATATTACTCTCAAATTACACTAGAGGGCGCAATGTTCAACCAACGCCAGGAAGAAACATTCAATACTGACTAGTAATAAAGATTAATATATTAAGTTCTGTCAAAAAAGTGTAAACAAAATTGATGGCAACACTAGCGCGCCCATACGGCCAGACTGACTCAAGCGCGCTCTCGGCGCTTCTAAATTACCTAAAGACATTGAGTTACAGCTTGGCATAAAAGAGTACACAAAATGGGGCAGCGCCACCAGTCGTACATTGAAAATGTAAAATATTCATATAAATTCTATTTGTGTTTCCAGGCACATTTTTTGCATGATCAAATACACAAATTGGCACAATACCTACAAAGATAGAAAATTTGTTCGGTTTTTAGACTTTTTTGACAGACCGTATGTACATTGCAAAATAAATCACAAAATTTTCTTTAATTATCACTTACTTACTGTAACATAAATATATATAAATCGGAAAATCTCAGTTCTCTCAATTTAAGTCTCACAAAAGCAATTTTATGGGTAATCATATTTATCATAACATTAGTAATTAACTATCATCTTCAACGTTTATTAAAAAATTTATTAATTAATTAATTATTTATCACAGGCAAACGATGTCACACAGCATAATAAAAATTATTATTCAATTATCTACACATTACCAAAAATGTAAAAATATAAACCCAAATATGTTAACCATAACCTGAGCTCAGTAACCATCTCTAGCCATCACCCACATCGGGATCAAGCTACCAAACCGTGGGCATCATCCATTCCGGCGTCTAGCCCCATAGGCATCACCCATCCTGGGATCTAGCCAAGACCGGGAATAAACCAGGATACGCTTGGTGGCCAACCAGCGTTTGAGAAGGGATGTTTGGATAGGTCTTTAAGTAAACACAACAACAACGACAACACCTTCAACATTTCTCTTTCTTATAGCGAAACAGTTGCTCAGATAATCTTTAATACCAGGGCATAAACAGTAGCATAAAATTCGGTGGTAAAAAGCTGAATCATCAAAACTTTATGAGCGTATACACTCGCCCATACGGTCTTTTTTCATATTTTCTTGAAAATACCGCTCGACCGTCTAATTCTTCCTTGCCATATTTTACAGAACAGATTAACAAAAATAAACAAGCAGTAATAATTATAAAAGCATACTCTGCTTTACTAGACGCTCTAGGTCATGCAACAATAATATCAGTGTGAAATGGCAAAATTAACCGATATACTTGTGAAACGCCACGCCATGCGCCATTGCACGGGCGCTCATTGAAATACTGATGAGAGTAGTGTATGCTCAATGCTCAGTTACGCTGCGTATAAACATGTCATTTTGAGGCTTAAATCAGACATATCAAAATATTATTATTACATAAATAATCTACATGATTTAACGAGAATGAATCTCAAGCTCAACTTTGCTTGACTATAATAATAACTAGTGAGGCCTCATAAATGACTCGACAGCACTTTTATTATCTTGTAAAATCATAAAAGTTCACATTTATTCATTCATTCTTTAAGCATAAAATTGTACAGGGGCCGACTAAATGCCTAAACATTTAATGAAATATTAAAAGATTGATTGAAGATTAATGTGAATATAACTTGAATAACTGAAACAATTTACTTGATCAACTCATCATTTACAATATCAACAAGTTTATCGATCGGTATGGCAATGAGAGTGATTTCAGTCAATATTACCTTTTTATGATGACAATAATAAATTATAATTATTGCATCCAATAGATTAAATTTAAATAGTTCTACTTGTAATAGCAATTGTACTGAAAGTCTAACTAATTCATTTTTAGTAATAATTATTTTAATATTTTATGTAAATCCAACAATTCTGAATCACGGTTTTCACCAAGTAACAAAGTAACAAAAATCAATTAATTTTCCAAAATTAATCAATAATAACCATTTGTCATATCAATATAATTATTTGGTTATTCCAGTTTGATTTATTATTATTTAGAAAAATGTAAACAGAACAAAACTTATTTGTAAAGTAAAGTCCCAATAAACATAAAGGTATCGCAACACTGATGGTGTTTGACTGCAATTTGATTAACTTTGAACATAAATGTAATACTCAGATGGCAATTAAAATAGGTATTTATTTCCATACAAATATAAACCTTTAAGCAGGTACCCTCTTAGAACATGTTTAGACACAGGCTCGTTTAAGCCAGGTCTAACGTCAATCTCCATGGACAAAAAAAAAATGTGTTTAAGCCTGGCCCAGGATAATCCCATTGCCAGACCCGATTCTGTAATAAGTTAGATAATCTGGTAGATTTCACATGGCTCCACATAAAAAAATATGAAGAATCTTCTCAGAGTCTGATCAAGTGTTAACTTTTTAATTCAGGTTTAAAGAATCTTTATTCTCAAAAAGAACATTCAGTTCACTTATATGAGAAGCTTACATTATTCTTAAAATTACACATAGGTCGTCGTTTAAATACGAAGCGTGCAAATATAGCTATCTAATCTACAAATTCATAGTTCAATAGTTAAATATTCTTAACAAATAAACAATAGCTTGTTATTTTCATTTACGATTTTTTTTTTTTTTTGAATGAAGGTACCTGAATACGATTGAGGATCAATGCGAACGTATTATAGTGTGTGTGTGTGACTGGCTACGATACATAGATATTATATTCTTTATTATATCTGTAATATGTATATAGTATATGTATGTCTCTTGTGCTTTAGTATCACCTTTTTGCCATTCTTCCCTGGCATCTGCCTTCTCCGACTCTAATTTTACTCCATTGACAATATCAAGTAAACCTTTTCTTCTAAGTATGACCTCCGTCTGGAACCTCCAAACTATCTAATTTTCTCCTGTCAGCTTCAACCCAAAAATGCTTGTTTTCTCCATGACGATTGTCTGCGTTATCTTTCTTCACTACTACGAGGCTGAACAAGCACAATAAAAAAAGTTAAACTTTAAAACTCTAAAAAAAAGAGACCTCGCACGACAAAACTTCCAATCTTCTATTGCATGTCTGATATCACAAAAATATGCTCTGGGCCCATAACCTGTGATCAGGGGAATGGCAGAGTCTGGAGTAAAAGATGTGATGTCCAGTTATAGTATTTATTGGAAAATATATACACATCATCCAAGTTCAATACATTTATAATTTTAAAAAAAAAATTTTGCTATATTCTGTTAGAACTTATCCGTCTAAGCATTTTTCATTATGGCACCAAAGCTGTAGGGCTATTGTCTTTGGTTTTATTTGTGTTCGAAAATTCGCATTCTTATACATGTTCGATGTAATGAAATAACAAAAACAAATGAAATATCCTGCCATGACATGACATTTTGAAAATCATTTAGTAAAACACAATGGTTCTTAGTCCATTTTTGACATGGAAATTATTCAATATGTATTTTTGGGGTTTTTCCTATAAAATATGATAAAAATGGAAACTTGTGTATCTTATATCTATAGATTCATAGATTAAACAATTATATTGTCATCGTCTGTCACAACAATAATGTTCTCTAATCCAAAAGCTGTGGGTGTTATTCCTGGTAAATGTCTAGCATAGCTCAGAAACCATATTATACGCAACACCTAATTGTTCTTTTCCCAATAATGCAGGTACAATAATAGTGAGTGATTGCTTGTCATCCTAATGACCTATCAAATGACTTATCGATCACGATGTACGTGTAATAATGTCTGGTTCTGATGTGTCGGGATTGCAGTCGAATCATCCAGAAATCAGTTCCCTGTAACTCTTCAGGTGTGCATCTGGTAAATCATTACTGAGCTGAATTGTGAATGATCCGTTATCAAGAATGTGTTCACCATAATAGCTTTTGGCCGTAACCAGCCGTGACGAACGGCGTGTATAATGGGCATGGGGTGCTAGGCCAGAAAACCTCCTCGTGTGCCTGGGGTCTGCTGGTGCTTCTCGATACGTCTGGAAGGAGCTGCAGTTGTTTGGCTGATGCACCATGGGTACGGGCACTAACTCTTTTTTGGACCGGGGGACCTTATTGCCCGTAGAGAATATTCTGCCACGGGAGGGGCCCGATTTGGGCCAATGGGTAATTGCTCCGCGTGTCCCTCTAATGCCAACAGAGGGCACAGTAAAGGAGCAGGCACAGCCCGTTGTGCATTCACCCTGCCACTGGGCAGGCAGCGGGGGTACTGTGTCCTTCCCTGCTACCGTCGATCTTGTTATCTCAGGAGTGCTGCGGTTGTGTTCTCGCACCTCCTTTTGAGACGGAGGTTCTGGGCTTAACCACCTGGTCCGCGAGGAAGAAAACCGCTACAAAAAAAAAACTTTGCCGAGTCTTCTCGTCGCCTATACCCCAAAGTTTGAAGACAAAGGTCTTCATTCAACCAGTGCGTCCTGCCTGTCATGACTTACGGCGCCGAGACGTGGACACTGACAGTTGGGCTAGTCCACAAATTTAAAGTCGCTCAAAGAGCTATGGAGCGAGCTATGCTTGGAGTTTCTTTGAAGGATAAAATCCGTGACGAGATTATTCGGAGAAGAACCGGAGTGACTGACATAGCTTGTAGGATCAGTAAGCTGAAGTGGCAGTGGGCTAGCTATGTCTGTCGAAGGACCGATAGCCGCTGGAGCAGACGAGTCCTTGAGTGGAGACCGCGAATCGGCAAACGCAGCGTAGGGCGCCCCCCCGCCAGATGGACCGACGACCTGTAAAACGTGGCTGGGGGGGACTGGATGCGGAAGGCAGAGGATCGAGTGTTGTGGCGCAACTTGGGAGAGGCCTATGTCCAGCAGTGGACTGCGGTAGGCTGAGTTGATGAGTTGATGAATGTATTGTATATCCCAATATGCTTACAACAGTCAATGAAGGGAAGATAATTATACTTTACGTTATCTGCTGGTGCACCAGCGTGTTTCAAGTGAAACAATTTGCCTTTAGTGTGTGTTTAGTGTCCGTTTAAGTCTGCAAAGGGCCTACATTAATGAAAAATCTTCATCTTCTCTGACAGCCTGTTAGAATAATTACTTTTATCAAAGAGAAACTAAGTTATGCGAATCATTATATTTATTAATATTTAAAGATACAAAATTACGTTGACACATTCTACATTTTTCAAATAGGAAGAGAACAATCAGTGTTGCTAGTTTACAGATTAAATATAAAAGTATAATATTGCCAACACGCCTCCTTACTTTTATAGTTACTGAACAATAATTAATAATAATTAATATTCTATTCAACTTATCATAACAATTACCTACTAGATTCTAATCAACATAAACACCCTTTTAATAAATAAACTAAATTATGTTTAACATTTCCCTGAACTTAACAAACTTAATATTTCCTAAAGATTTCGTGAAAATATCTGCAATGTTTTTGTCTGAATCAATCTTTACAATCTCTATAACACCATCTTTACAATTTTCATGCACATAGTGATAATGAACTTCAATATGCTTGGAGTTTTTTTTAGTAAAATTACCATATTTAGTAATTGCAATAGTACCCGAGTCATCTTCATAAATTTTGATTGGCTGATCAACATTAACAAATATATCTTTAACTAAGTTTAATATAAAAATAATTTCAGTTACTGCTTCTGATAAAGCTACATACTCTGCAAATGTAGACGATTTGGTGACACAAATTTGTTTCTTTGATTTCCAATATATTGGGTTACCAAACAATCTAATTACAAATCCTGTTGTTGATTTTCTATCCACAACATCACCTCCCCAATCAGCATCCACATAACAATCTATTACATCACTAGTACAATCATTATAAAAATTCAGTTTAACTTTCTTTGTTAAGTAGAAATATTTTAGTACAATCATCATAACATAAGGGCTGGTTTACGTAAACTTCCGAAATAACTTAACCATTTAAAAATGCTGTTTCAACATCCATTTGATGAATATTTAAGCTAGCTAAGTGTCATCTATATTATCAGTCTGTTGAAAGCCTCTAACGACTAACCTAGCTTTATATAAATCACTTGGCTTCTTTTTATATACCCATTTCACATCAAGTACCTTCTTGTTTTCAGGCGTGTTTACCAGTGTCCAAGTATTATTTTTAACAAGACTGGTCATCTCTCTGTCCATTGCATCAATCCAATTTTGTGATTGCTCACACATTATCGCCTCCTGGAAAGTATCTGGAACCATAGATTCACAATAATTAACATTTATAAAATAACCAAATTCTTCATCAAACCTCACTGGAGCTCTAATTTGTCTCTTTGATCTTGATTCTATTATTCTTTTATCTTTTGTTTCATCATCCATCTCATTATTTGATTCACTCGACCCTTGTATTACATTTTGTTCCTTTTCATCATCATCTTTATTCATATTTTCATTTTTCTCGTCTTCAAAACCAATACACTTCACATCTTCTTCAATTATATCAACATGTCGAGCAATAACTATTTTATTGTTAATCAAAACTCTGTATCCTACATCTGTGTAACCAAGAAATATTCCTAACTCAGCCTTCTTATCCCATTTCGATATTCTTTTAACTTCTGGTACTCTTACAAACATTCTGCTTCCATACATTCTCAAATTATCCATAGATGGTTTTCTCTTAAAAAATATTTCATATGGAGTCTTCTTTTCGAAACTATTTGTCAACGTGCGATTTTTCAAATAAGCAGCAGTTTTGACAACTTCCGGCCAATAACATCTGTCAACTTTTGCTTCCGCTAAGAGGCATCTCGCCATATCCATTAATGTTCTATTATATCTTTCCGCTGTGCCATTTAATTCATGTACATATGCTGGACATGATTTAATCATTATACCTTTATTTCTGGTGAATTGAAACATCCTATGATTCATATACTCTTTACCGTTATCACATCTTAACTCTTTAATCATTTTTCCTGTCAGGTTCTGTACTTCATTCACATATTCAACAAAACATTCATAAACTTGATATTTCGACTGTATGCAATAAACCTTTACTAACTTACTGTAGTCATCGATAAAACTAAGAAAGTATCTCTCATTATTATAACCTGGTGTACGATGAGGCCCATTTAAATCTGTGTGTACAATTTCCAAAATATCTTCAGCTTTTCTCCTATTATTATTGAACGGTAAATTATGCATTTTATTTTCAATACAGATAGCACACTTTAAATATTCTGTTTCTAATTCTTTAGGTAAACCTTCTAGCATTTCATCCTTACACATGATATCCAAATTTTTGAAATTAATATGTCCAAGAGTCCTATGTAGTTTCTCCTTTTGTGTCATAATATTCTTATTTTTGGCCAGATTTACTTTAATGTTTTCTTCATAAAGATAGCTTTTCATTTTATATAGTCCATCTTCTCTTACAGCAACAGCTACCAAACCTCCATACGTTTTATAAATTTTGCTATACTGACCTTTTGAAATTATCGAATGATTGTTATTGATTATCTTCGAATAACCTAAAAGGTTTGCTTTCATTTCTTTTACGAAAAATACGTTTGTTAATGTTACTTGTGACATATTACCATAAACTGAGAAATATACTGGTATTGTTCCTATTTTAGTTGCCTCTAGTATTCTACCATCTCCGACTCTAACTTTAACAGGCTTCTTTAAAATCTCTTCTTTTTCAAAGTACTTATCGCTGTTTATAATATGATCTGTGCAACCACTGTCAAGCAACCAATTTATCTGTCCTTCATATAGTTCTTTAGTTTCTCTTCTACTTGTAAATGCAATAGTGGTATGAAAATTATTTCCCGATTGGTTTGACATTTGTTGATGGTTCCCTCTACCACGTGCGTTGAAGAAACCACGACTTCTATTAGACTGGTAACCACGACTTCTATTATATTGAAATCCACGACCTCTATTGAATTGAGAAACACGGCCATGACTTTTATTTCCATACCAACAAACATTTTGATGATGTCCAAGTTTTCCACATATGTAACATACATTATTATTTGAATTTTGACGGCTATCAATTTTAAAGACATTTGTTTTCTCATGTGTCATATTTTCTTGTAACTGACTTGTCTTTTCTTCTATATTTTTCATCCTAATTTTATTTTTTAAATATTCAACATTTCTGTCAATAGCTGGTAGAACATCCATCAAGTCACCAATATGACTGTAATTTTGTGGCAGAGATTTTAGCATGTAGCTTAGTCTTTCTTGCTCTGTAACCGTTGCTCCTGCTTGTTTCAATTCATTTATAGCTTTTTCAAAGTCGTCAAAGAAAGTGGTAACGTCCGTGTAATTTTTCAATTTAATATTTTCGAGATTATTACGACATATTATTTGCAATGATATCGATTGATTTAGGTACATTTTATCGAACTGGCTTATTATATCAAATGTTGAATTTAAGTCACATATGTATTCTAGCTGTTTATTCGTTATAGCACTGTAAATGTAATTCGTGGCCTGTATATCTTTTTCTTCCCATTCACTTTGAGATTCACTTGCACCTCTTTTCCGTATTATTACATTTTCACATTTTTTATATTGTAAAAACTTATGCAGCCTGATCTTCCAATTTTTATAATCTGAGCCATCGAATATTGGAATTAATATATCAGAATTTTTCACCGCCGCCATTTTTGCCCAAAGAAAAGACTCTCGCACCAACTATAAATTTTTCTGAAAATTTCTTACCTCTTACCTTGTTCTACTCTTTTCTATCAACCACGCTCTGCTACCATCTTAGAATAATTACTTTTATCAAAGAGAAACTAAGTTATGCGAATCATTATATTTATTAATATTTAAAGATACAAAATTACGTTGACACATTCTACATTTTTCAAATAGGAAGAGAACAATCAGTGTTGCTAGTTTACAGATTAAATATAAAAGTATAATATTGCCAACACAGCCAGGCAGCATTAAAAGCCTTAAACTCAGAGGATATTGACTTCAAACTTGTAAAGGAGTGTGTCCAGCTATTGAACTCACTAGGAGTGGCAAACTCGGTGGCACAAGGATGAGTACCTGGACACTGGCATTACGGGCAACGAAAACACTGATGAACTGGCCAGAACTGATGCTGAAAGCCCCATTGTGGGCCTGGAGCCACTCTGTGCCATTCCTAAATGCACCTCTACAGCCCACCATAAAAACTGGGGAGCTGACCAAAGTGTTGGCCTTAGGGAAAAATCCCCAGGTCAAGAACACTCGAAAGCGCTACTAGTAGGCTTCAACAAAAGGTTTACGAAGAAGCATTTTCTTTGAACAGGAACCAGATAAGTATCCTGACAATGACCCTCACTGGGCACTGCAAACTGAATAAACACCTTCACAGGATGGGCCTCAGTGATACCACAGTTTTCAGGTTTTGTCGCGAAAAGGATAAGACACCCATCTATATCCTATGCGAATGTGATGCAATGTACCACGTAAGAAGCCAGCATCTTGGAGGCCACGTCACAGGTCGCAGTGGCTTAGAAGCGTCCAGTCTTGGACGCAAACTTACTCTTTTCTCAAAATAATAATATGTGCTGGCTGCTAGTGCGATACTAAAAGGTACATCCTGGGATATATATTACATCATGGGATGTACATTATACCTTTTTTTGCAGTGGGGAAATCATCATGGACGCACTCCACCCGGGGAAGGTGGAGCCAGTATCGCCTCTTACCAACTAAAATCACCACGGTGTTCCTCTAACAACTTTTAGCATGGAGGCCGGGTTAATCAAGAGCTCTCAGACTTTAACTTTGTTACAATTAGACTATTCGCTGTGGTGTTGTATGTAAATCAATTCTCGAAGCCCGTTCTGAATCCATAGAGAAACGACTCTGAACTGAATCTATCGTTAAGAAAGTTTTAACTGTCAATAATTCATTTAGAACTTTGTTTTACTTATATCTTCTTGAGTCAAAACGTGGTTGTGTGCCTTTGTCTAGTATTCCCTGATCAATGTTGTGTGCCTAAATAAAATCTACGTCTGCCTATAGACGTCATATTTTTTATGCATCTGCGAAAAGCGAAATTTCAGTCATTAATATTTAAGTGATACCTAAATAGCTAGATAGAATAATAGTCTTATCTCTTCTCATGGGTGTCGTAAAAGGCGACTAAGGGATTCACCAGAGGATGGGCAGCAGCGTTCTCTGAGTATTTAACCAATCAACTGCGATCGCCAACCCGCCTGCCAAGCATGGCGATTATGGCATACCCCCCCCTTAATTGGGGAAGGCCTGTCCAGTAGTGGACGTCTTTCGGCTGAAATGATGACCTAAATAGCTGTTTAGTAGACTATACAAGTTTTTTGTTGCTAAGGATATCGGTCTTCAGTTACTTATATCCGACATGTCACCGGTCTCATTTTTAGGAATGGGCATAATCACGGTATTCATATAAGACTGACTGATACATTAATTAAATAATAAGGCAAGAATCATTGGATTCTGCAGATACTCTATACTTAGGCTATCATGACCGGAAGACTTACCCCTGGACATATTTTTATAACAGAAGCCACGTCACGATCAGTCACAGAAAAAATGCAGTGAAATGCACACTTAGGTCGGCGAAGCTTAAATTAGGTATTTGATTAGCTGAACCTAGCAGTGGTTCAATTTTGAATTGTTGCCGAAATAAATAAGCAATATTAAGAGGCTCAGTTTTCCCTTCTAATCTCGAGGGAAGACTCGACTTTGGATTCAACCCTTTAATTTCTTTCCAAAAACTCCCAGAATTCCTCGCTGAGTGATGATTATTATTCCTAATATATTTTTTTATGATTCCTACTATCTAACTATTGTCATATTTCGAATTTGTTAATGTCTTTCATCAATTAAAGCATTATAAGTTTTACTTTTGACTATTTGCCGGAAACGGCAGAATATTACGGACTCAAACTCATTTAAACAACTAGGTAGGTACATTGTATCATATTCTTATAGTATAGATTCCATCTCAAGTGTACAAGCACTCCATATCAGGTGCACAGAGGTAATGCAGCTAGCCAATTATTCAGCGCACTAATTAGACTGGGTCAGCAATATTCTCGCTGACGACGGCGTAGAACACTGAACGCTCTCTGTGATAATCAAGCGATGCAGAGCGCTTCAATTATTAGCTAGCCATTTGCCTGTTATTACGCTGGAATTTCTAGCCTCCCATTCCTAGATGCTAGAATTGTAAGTGGCGCAATAACGCGGTTGATTGTGCAGCCGAAGGTACAATGGTATTGTTAGAGGCACAAGAGCGTCCCCACTCATAAATAGCAGTGCGGAAATCAATGTCGGCGTGTTGTACACGGCTTTGTTTTTCTTAACGTTGGATTCTGTGGAGCTGGTTTTTCTAAAGGCGGAAAAAGGCGAGCTAGTATTGTTAGGCAATTTTATTTTTTAATGTTTAGACCGTAAAAAGAAACCGGTCGCAATAAGTATTTGCAAGCGAAATGCCAGGGGCTTCCTTCAAAATTTGTAAAGGCCATCTTAACTTTATACATTTATAACGTAAGATTATGTCTGTAAATGAAAACAGTATCAGAATTGTTATTAAAACTACGCTTGCGAACGAGCTATCACTCAAGTGAGAAAGTCTCTCAGAATATGTGTTGCTATGACCCCCCCATCACAACAAATACTAAAAATAAAAAAGTCTAAACCAAAGGGGGTACAATACAAGAAACCTCGAAAAACGTGCATCTTTTTCAAAACGGTAATACATACCAGTCCAACTTGGTCTGATTATAGTGCATACTATGTAGTTTAGCAACAGATATTAAAAATAGGACAAACAAAGACACATGTGGTGGTACTTACGTAAAAAAAGAGATGCAAAAATTCACATTTCGCGTACGTCGTTGATGTCTTTTGATAAACTCTCGTAAATTAAAACAGTTTCTATGGGGTATCAGGTCGATGGGTGGTACGGAACCCTTACTGCGTGAGTCCGAGTCACACTTGGCCGGTTTTTTTGATCACTTATTCGCTTCAATATTAACGTTAACAGAAAAATACAACTCGCCATCCCATTCTTGCTGCCACTCGAAAAACTACAGAATAAGTTTGGCTCATCTACTTAAACTTTTCTAGTTCACAGATAACTTTGAAATAAAACTAAAGAAAACTAAATAAAAAAGTTTTGGGTATTATACGAACTGCGATCATACAAGAGAGAAAAGAAATATATCTACTTAAGGTACTTAGAGTAGAGAGTAAACCACAGTTTCACATTCGACTTCTTGAGAGTCTCGTTAATATTTCATAGGGCAGTCTGAAAGTCTGAAGATTGAAGTAAATTATAAAGTTCTTCATCATAGGCCTGTCAGCCCCTAAATGTCCGTTGCTGAAAATAAGTCTTCATATAACTATTACAATGTACAGTCACTTCAGTCAGTCAGTGTTTGTACTTTTTTGTTTTTTTGTTGCGCCTACCTCTCCGCGCTATATTTATTTATTTATTTATAAAAGTACAGCCACATCACGTACATTAAAATAATCACTATACTCTTAACTAATCTGTAACTGGTCTGATGTACATGACAATAGGCGGAGTCTGCGAGCTATATAGTTCCTCGGACGTGATTCGAGACCTTATCAACTTTATTTATTTTACTACAAGTGTTAATTAGTACCATCACGAATTTAAAACAATATTAAAAGACTTAAAACTAGTTAACAGAATAATAATTAAGGGACAATAATTATTTAACAACATCAACAATCAACTCAGCCTATCGCAGTCCACTGCTGAACATAGGCCTCTCCCAAATTGCGCCACAACGCTCGGTCCTCTGCCTTCCGCATCCAGTCCCCCCCAGCCACGTTCTTTAGGTCGTCGGTCCACCTGGCAGGGGGGCGCCCTACGCTGCGTTTGCCGATACGCGGTCTCCACTCAAGGACTCGTCTGCTCCAACGGCCATCGGTCCTTCGACAGACATGGCCAGCCCACTGCCACTTCAGCTTACTGATCCTACAAGCTATGTCGGTCACTCCGGTTCTTCTCCGGATAATCTCGTTACGGATTTTATCCTTCAAAGAAACTCCAAGCATAGCTCGCTCCATAGCTCGCTGAGCGACTTTAAATTTGTGGACTAGCCCAACTGTCAGTGTCCACGTCTCGGCACCGTAAGTCATGACTGGCAGGACGCACTGGTTGAAGACCTTTGTCTTCAAACTTTGCGGTATAGGCGACGAGAAGACTCGGCGAAGTTTGCCAAATGCTGCCCAGTCCAGACGGATCCTTCTGTTGGCTTCTTTCTCGAAGTTGTGTCTACCAAGCTGAATTGCCTGCCCTAGGTAGACGTATTCCGTTACAACTTCGAGTGCCGACCCTTCGACGAATATTGGCCTCGGCATGACATGCATATTGAACATGACTTTAGTCTTGTCCAGATTCATGCCGAGACCGACACGTCGAGAGAGTCGAGTTTAACAACATACAACAAACTAATTTTATTCTACTAGGTGTCTAATATACAAATCTTTGGCATTATTCTCATGTCTTTGTTAATGTCATGGTATTTTTATAATACTAGTACGGTCGACCCCACTTCGTTGGTATCACTTTGACATTAGCAGCATGTTTATTTCATAAGCAGTAAGGGTGGTTTTCGAATTGACTTGTTAACACTGTCATGCAGTCGACTGTACCTAGCTGTATATTTATTTATTTCTATTTATCACCTTAGTTACTACCTTAACACTAAATTTAACAAACTTGTTCCTACTTCTTCTTTCGCTGATAATTTCACTCAAGTTTCCCTTCTCTATCCCGATTCCCATCTCCTGTTCCACATTATACCATTCCAGTCCATAAGCGGGGCAGTCAGTCAAAATGTGAATTGTTGTTTCGTCACAGTCGGGGTCGGTGTTTGTATTTTTGCGGTCAATCAGTGTGTCAACGAAATGAAGTTGACAAAATTCCTTGAAAAAACATATTGCCCCAACTAACTTGGACCAGGGCAGGAATATGGTAATGATAAGTCAGGAAAACGATGCCATCCATCCTCTTGCGGTGGACCCTTTTACGCACGAGAGGAAAAGTGAGATCTAGAAACACACAAAGAAATTGCATATTTCTTAACGTGTTTATTGTTTAAATGTAACGAGATAAGAATTTTTAATTCGCTTTAATGTAGGGTTGGTAATTACATTTCAATTCAATTCTGTTCCTACATAAGTGGGGCTAAAGGTTCTTATTAAAAGGTCACTTTGCTTAATTCGTGGAAATTGTCTGTTGATATTCCCTTCATAAGCAAGGCTGGAGGGCTGAGAGGGCAATTACCCTGGGTAGAAGATTCTTTTAATTTAAATATTGTTTCAGGATTGATGGTTGTAATAAGGTTCGGAGTTGAATGGCCGTGATGGAATAAAATAAAATGCGTGTGTTTTGATTGCTAGTTCAGAGGCGACTACTTTATTGTAACCACAATGTTTTAAACTGACGACGACATGACGTATATACGTAGCTAGGTATATGGAACTCGTTAGTGAGTTGTTAAGACAATTCTTACTTCAACATACCGCCTACCAAAAGGACTCTAGGTTCTTTTAAATAACAATTTGTGAATGAATCAATATGTTACTATACTACATGCAAACTTATACAAACCAAGGTCTGAACACTTTTAGGTAAGTTACTCAGATTGTCAGTTTAGAACAAAATACTACAACAGCAATGAATAAAATGAAATGAAATAATATCTATCCCAATAATTGAAATTAAGCTACGTTGAATCAACTGGCAATGCACATAGCTTGGTGACAGTTCTCTTGGTAATAGAACCTCTACTTTTGACACTGTAGACTCGTGTATAACCATCTGCACCCGGATGTTTATCCGTAATTCTTCCTAATGACCATTTGCCGGGTGGCAGATTCTCGGTCTTTATCAATACAATGTCTCCTATTGAAAATTCGCTTTCCTTCTTAATCCATTTAGGTCGCTGCTGGAGCCTGGTCAAATATTCATCTTGCCAGCGACGCCAAAAGTCATTTAGGAGTTTCTGTGTGTGTTGCCAGCGTGTCAAATTGTGCACTTTTATGTCTTTAAAATCAGGCGAGGGGACTACAATCGGTGGTTCTCCAATCAAAAAATGTCCAGGAGTCAATGGATTTACATTTTCTGGATCTGTGTCATCTATTGGACATAACGGGCGTGAATTGAGGCAAGCTTCTATTTGGCACAGTATCGTCGTCATCTCCTCGAACGTAAAGTTAGTTGTAAGTATTCGTTTCAGGTGGTATTTGATCGACTTCACACCTGCTTCCCATAATCCTCCAAAATTCGGAGTATATGCTGGGATAAAGTGAAATTGTGTACCATCTGTTGTAAGAGTGCTTGTAACTTGTGCTGTCATCTGTGCTTCATTCCATAAGTCATGAAGTTCTCTGTCTGCACCCACGAAATTTCTTCCTCTATCACTCCACAGATGGCTACATCTACCTCTCCTGGCAACAAAACGTCTGAACGCTGCTATAAATGCCTCCGAAGTGAGGTCTCCAACAAGTTCTATGTGGATTGCTTTTGTTGACATGCATATAAATATCGCCACGTATGTCTTTGTCAATTTGTTTCCACTTCAACTGAATGATGCATGACAACATACTTGTTTTGTTGTGTTGTATAAATTTCTCCAAAAAGAATCCATCCCAGACTGGTCTTCTGAGCGCTTGGTGTGCCTGGTGGACCTTTGATTAAATTGTTGTGTAGAATTTCAGAATATTCTTTCACACCTAAGAGCAGATCTATAGACCCTGGCGTGAAGTAAGTTGGATCAGCCAGGTTGAGCCCTTGGATATGTGACCATTCTTGTTTGTTGATTGTTTTCATGGGTATCCTTGTGGTCAGTTGCTTGGGCATGACATATGCCTTGATAGGTAAACAATAGTTTCGGTCCCATCGCGATCTTATTTGTAGCTGTACCACATGTTTCATTTCAGTCCTAGTGGATCCCACTCCTATTATGCTTCCCTTTACGGGTTGCCGTTCGAGCTTTAGCAATTGAGTCGCCTTTTCGCTAATAAAAGCTGCTTCAGAACCTTGATCAATTAGCGCTCGCAGTAAAATGGTGTGTCCTTGCTCGCTTGTTGCTTCCACTACTGCAGTCGCTAAAAGTGCTACTCGCTGCTTAGCACTGGAATATGACGTCATCATTGTGTTGACTTGTACTGCTTGCTCATCTTCTACATGTGTTACAGCCGGGTGCGTGGTGACCGATGATTCTCCAGGCTGCAAGTCCTTCTTTTCATGTAAAAGGGAATGATGGCGTCTATGACAAAGACGACAAGACATCGGCATCTTACACTTAAATGCTGAATGTCCTGGTACTAAGCAGTTGAAACATAAACGTTTGTTCTTCACTAACTCACTTCTTTCAGTAGGTTCCAGCTTGCTGAATTCCTTGCAATGACTTAATGTATGGCTATCGTTGCACATAACACAAACTTTCTCCTTAACTGGCGTGGCAACGTGAAATGAACGCTCTTTAATTTGTTTATTTTCCTTTGTGTTATTCTGGTTAGTTAATTCCAGAGTACGGAATTTTGACTCTAAGAATTTTCTAAAATCACTCCACGTAGGTAGCTGGTCTGAATCTTCTTTATATGCATACTCTTCCCAGTTTTTGTGCGTCTCTGGATCCATCTTCTGTACTAGAAGATATATGAGAATTGGATCCCAGGAGCTTGTGCTAATGTTTAAATTCTTTAAGTTATTTAAACACTCGGTAGTTGTGTCCAACAATCCTTTTAACTGAGAAGCTGATTGTGTAGTCATTTTCTTTTGGTTGAATAAACTCTTCATAGAATGATTCAAAATTAAGCGTTTGTTGCCATACCTTGTTTTTAGAATATCCCATGCATGCACATAATTATTGGAGGTAACTTGTATATGCTTCAGTAATAACTCGGCTTCTTGCGTGACACTTGTTTTCAAATAATGAAGCTTTTGTACATCACTAAGCGAAGTGTTATTGTGCACCAACGAAGTAAACAAATCTTGAAAAGTTTGCCATGACTCATAATTTCCGGAAAATTTCGGTAACTGGATCTTCGGTAAATGTACAATGTTATTTTGTGGATTTGTACAGGTAAAACTAGTATTCGCTGACCTGGATTCCTTACTTGATGATTCGGTTAACGAAATCAGCATGTCTTTCAAGTCACCATGCAATGCACTGTACAGTTCTTCGTATGCAAAAAATTCTTCATTCAAAAAGTACGGCAATACCCCCTTTTGTTCTTTAGGTGTTACCTTCACTAACGAGTCATGTGCATTTTTGAATGAAATCCAATATTCTTCTATAATTTTTAAGCGTGATTCCACATACCCCTTTGTTAATCTCGCTTTAGGACACTTCTTCAAGTTACTTTGTGTTTTTTGCAACAAATTTGCACCATCTTCCAACACGCAGAGTATTTGTTGTTGCTCTTTAGTGGTAGCCATATTTCACTATTATAATAATGTAACGATTCTTCAATGCAAGTCTCGTAGTATACGTAAACAATCGTATTTCACTTCGTAGATTCAAAACTCACAATATAATATTATAATTTGCACTAATGAGGCACTCGCTACTGATCCTTATCGCTATGGAATGCGATTCTTTTGTTCTCACGGCGCAGGCGGCCCAGCTGACGACCGCTCGTAAGTTCTTTCTGTCCGGCTCGATTTCGACCATATGATGGTTGTAATAAGGTTCGGAGTTGAATGGCCGTGATGGAATAAAATAAAATGCGTGTGTTTTGATTGCTAGTTCAGAGGCGACTACTTTATTGTAACCACAATGTTTTAAACTGACGACGACATGACGTATATACGTAGCTAGGTATATGGAACTCGTTAGTGAGTTGTTAAGACAATTCTTACTTCAACAAGGATATACAAAATTAAATACATACAGGAATACAAAGTTTGGGTTGTTAAAATCATGATAATAATTTTAACAAAGTGACATGAGTCATTTCCTTTGAAAATATGGATGTCCTACGCCATATCGAATTACAAAACATCGAACGTCGTTTGATCGAACACTATATATCGAACGTCCAAAAAATCGAACGTTCATAATATCGAATGCTCAAAATATCGAACGCTCAATACATCGAGTGTTCAAAATATCAAATGCTTGTTTGATCGAACGTTCATAAGATCGAATATTCTTTGTATCCAAATATCAACATATTGGCTGGTTATTTATTGAATATTAGTATAATATCAACCTCTAAATCAGTAAAAAAGACGGAGATTATTTATAACATTTTAATGTGTAATAATTCAACACTATCACCGTAGTTTAACAAAAAAATCTGCCAATTTTCAATTTTTTTTCTGCAAATTTTTGTCTGCTTATCTGTCAACCTACATACTTGCCTTTCTGCCTATATTACATGCAAAATAAGTTCTGTTCAAGATCTAGAAAAAGTCAGAAATTAAATCAAAATTCAGATTGAAGATCTATATTGCGGGATTATCTGTTCTATGTGTTGAACTGTCGAGCCCTGTCGTTTGGCCTAACAAGCTTTCGGTGTAAAATTCTTCGAACCAACATGTTTCGCGCTAATGTTACATCGCACTAATAAGACTTTGAAGTATCGTAGCTTCGCACTAACGTAACTTCGACATAACGTGTTTGAACTAACAAAAATTGAACTAACAGCGTTCGCACTGGCATAGGGAAGAGGTTGATTATATTAGATAATTTTATTTACTTAAGACTCTTATGAGCTACTGTGCCAATCTCAACGTTAATTGTTTTTTTAATGGAAATATAGAAGTTAAATAACCAGCCAATATGTTGATATTTGGATACAAAGAATATTCGATATTATGAACGTTCGATCAAACAAGAATGCGATATTTTGAACACTCGATGTATTGAGCGTTCGATATTTTGAGCCTTCGATATTATGAACGTTCGATTTTTTGGACGTTCGATATATAGTGTTCGATTAAATGACGTTCGATGTTTTGTAATTCGATATGGCGTAGGACATCCTGATATTTGGATACAAAGAATATTCGATATTATGAACGTTCGATCAAACAAGAATTCGATATTTTGAACACTCGATTTATTGAGCGTTCGATATTTTGAGCATTCGATATTATGAACGTTCGATTTTTTGGACGTTCGATGTATAGTGTTCGATCAAATGACGTTCGATGTTTTGTAATTCGATATGGCGTAGGACATCCTGAAAATATAGTGACATAGTAATACTTACGTGCGTCAGGCTGGCCCGGCCCCGTGGCTTTAGGTCGCGAGATATGTATTATCCGAATTTACTCCTCTTCAGAAGCATCTGTACTTACTACATTTTCAATGTAACAATCTAATAAAAAAAATAGAAGCATTTGAAGGGGGCCGGACCAGCCTGACGTTTTCAGCCCGGCCCCATCTATACCACGACAACTACCATACTTGCTGAGAAAGTGGTGCCACAGAAGGGATGTACTCCGTAAAATACACGTACATAGTGCTTAATTTGATCTTAAAACCTAATATTTTCCGAGATATTAAGGTGTAAAAGGGGCCGGGCTGAAAACTGTATCGATAGCTTTAACTGGATAACCACGAAAGCTATAAATACGTGGGACACTCAGAAAGTTTTGCGAAACTAAAAAAAAATGTTCTATACGTACATATATTTTTATCAAATCTTTTCAAAGTACTTTCCACCAGCCTCTATACAAAGATTCATGCGCCTAAACCAGTTTTCAAAACACTTTTTCCAGTCCGCCGCAGACACCTCGTTTACAGCCTGCTCGAACGCAGCCAGCGCATCTTCCGGCGACGAAAATTGTATCCCTTTGAGCTGATTTTTTATTTTTGGGAATAAAAAGAAGTCACACGGTGCTAGATCAGGGCTGTAAGGAGGGTGACCCTGGAGTTTGACTGGCGTGCTGTCCAGGAAGTCCCTCGTTTTGAGTGCGGTGTGCGCAGGTGCATTGTCGTGGTGGAGCAGTAGCCCGCGGAGCCCTGTGTTTGGTCGCTTGTTGCTTATAACAGAGAAAACTTCTGGCAAACATTTGGTAGTATACCATTCGGCATTAATGCTTCTTTGATCCCGTAAGAGAATTGATACCAAGTGGCCAGTCAAATTAAAAAAGCTAGCGATCAAAATCTTACCCCCGCTTCTAGATCGCTTCACTTTGGTAGGCGTTGGCTCATTTTGAAACACCCAAACAGTCGACTGGCACTTGGTTTCTGGGTCGTATTGATAAATCCAGGACTCATCACCTGTAACGATGTCGTAAACACGCCGAGACGAGCCTGCTTCAAATTTGTTAAGCATATCACGGCACCATTCCACCCGGGCCTGCTTCTGAGCATCAGTGAGGTTGTGCGGCACCCAGCGTGATACTATCCTCCTCACGCGAAGATGGCTGTGTAGAATCTCGTGAACGCTTCCCGATCCAATCTTCAATATGTGTTGAATCTCCTGATATGTAATTCGCCTATTGTCTTGGATTAAATTTTTCACTGCTAGCACGTTTTCTTCGGTAACAGCCGTCAAAGGGCGACCGCTTCTTTCGTCATCCCCCAAAGTTGGTCGACCGCGCTTGAATTCGTTATACCAACGATACACGGTTGCCTTGGAAGGGCCTTCATCCATGAATGCCATTTGAAGTCTATCGTACGATTCATCCGGTTTCAGGCGACACTTGAAATCGTATAAAATCATAGCTCTAAAATGTTCCCGGCGCAGATCCATATTTCAGTGAGACACAATACTTTGAATTAACTCGCAAAAAATGTGGAGGGAAATTTTGAAATTGGAACTTACTTATTTTTACTTATAAATAATCATATTTTCGAAAAACATTATAACTGGCCAGTCTCCCATATATAAAAACTTTTTTTCGCAATACTTTCTGAGGGGCCTGGTACCTATCCACAGTCTGTTATTTTGCCTTAGTTGCGGCCATGTCCATTTTATGTTTTTATTCGATAGCTATAGTAACGATAAAGGTTTGGCAGAAATACCTATAGTGTTTTTTTTTATAATTATAAAGTTATTAAGGTTTCATTGAAAAGTGAGAAAAACAAAATTAATTTTTATTTTCGAAAATTGTTGTAATACATATTTAGTTAGTCCTTTAAATAAAGTAACAGCATAATATATATTTAGATAAAAAAATGGGGCATCGTACCTTTGATATATTAGGAGATTTTTTACTTTTACCGATTAACACAAAACATTTTTTTTTCATGTTTTCTTATCACGGTCGCATCTTATTTTCATTTAAATATATGCGTAATGTTATTGTCAATAATACACTAAAATATGACATGCGTCAATAGCAGGAATACGAAGATAGAGAGTTTCTAAATATTTTTGAAATTTCTATGGAAATAGGGTTGTCGCAATTGAATAAATAAAAAAATAAAATAAAAGTGCCAGATATTTCCCAAGTATTTAACTAAAAAAAAAAAAAAAAAAACATAACATAACATCACGCCTGTATTTCCCCGAAGGGGTAGGCAGAGGTGTGTAGTGTGTTAGTATTTAACTAACTTTGAGTAAACTCTTTCTCGTGTCTTTCTGTGTCTCTTTCTGGGTTTCTGTTGTCTGAAAACAATTACTATAATGTTCTCAATGCTCTAAGACTACAACGATACGTGACGCTAACCTAGCAGTCATCATCGGAGTTTGTCAAAACTTCTTGTGATGATAATACGAGTATATTATCATCAGAAGCGTCTGTTACCAATTCAGTATTAGGAATATCAGCAAAACTTTGCGGTAATGGATCATGGGTAATAATACACGCACACCGTAATTGTGAGCTGGTATTTGTGATGACATTAAAGACTTTTCCGTCAATTATGGTGAGGTATAATTTTGGATCTCCGACAACGACATATCCAGCAAAAATTTCCGAATAAATTAGTGAAAGATTTTCAATTTCTTCTTCTACCCAGTTCCTTTCTTCCAGAATCAGATCTTTTGATTCTGATCTGTATTGTATTTTTATTGGTTGGCAAAATCTAAAAGATTGTGGATTTGGGTTTGACCATAAGACAAAACCATCAAGACTTTTTATGCGCAACGGAATGTAGGTAGTAGCAAAGAGGCAGTGTTCGTCATCAATTTTATCAGAAAACGTTTGCTTATATGTTGACTGTCCTGTGCTACCATCAAAACCCCATGAACCCTCAAAAACGCAGTGAAGTGTATCTAACTGTTTTTGATTGCAATATTCCGAAACCCTTTGGTCGCAAGAGTCAATGATTCGTCGAAACGTGTGCATAAGTAAATCATTTAAAGGTACTTTGGCTTCTCGTTCTGATATTTCAATTTCAACATCAAGATAACAATGTTTTTTAGCTTTTTGTATCTTATAATAGGCAGGGTAAATATTAAATCATCGAGATTTGGCACCTTGTTGCATGTAGATATAGTCCTCCACTGATAGTTTTATATCAATCATTAAACAAAGAGCTTCATCAGGAGAATAGGGTTTGGGTTCCGATTTTGACTTTATGGTTCCTGCGATTTTTTTAGGCCGAGTTGGACTTTTCAAGCATTCCTTTATTATAAACTCAAACTCCTGAGTAGAACTTTTATTTAGTTTTTCGCCGGTTTCGTCTGTTACTATTCTCGACATAACTTTAATTAGTTTTGAATGAGGTTCTCCGTCAAGCGATTCCTAAAGATCTTTACGTGCACGGCGCTTTTGGCGATCACTTAAATTTTCATAAAATGTAGATGTGGAACTGGATGAAGCATCAAAATTAGTTTCAGGTTTCGGATCTATTGAAGGTTAGTCAAAGCTACTAGTTCCCGAAGTCGAAGGATTACTTTGTAATAAATGTGTATTTGATGTGAAACTGGAATGAGCGCCAAAAGAAGTTTCAGGTATCGGGTCTTCCAAGTTCTTGGGGTCTTAAAGTTTTTTGTAAGGCATAGCTACTACTTCTCGAAGTTGAAGGATTATTTTGTAATAAAAAATGTGCCTCATCCAATTCTATAATATTTTGTTGTGGTAAAGGACTTTCCTCGATATTCACTTTTGGTATTTCAATATCAAAAATAGTGGAAAGCCAGTGTTTGTTTTTATTACAAAATCGTTTGAAATTCCGTTTACTACTGCAATATAAAGTTCCACATTTACTTAAAAAATTTGAAAGATTGTAATTAAATTCATTGTTTTGGCTATCGATATTGTTCGGAATTCCATTTGGATATAAAGCGTTTAACACGATTAGGCATCGTTCCTCTGAATTGAGATCCAAAGGTCTTTTATGAACCCCGTGCAAATGTGCCTTATCTACCAAAATTTTATAAATTCCCAATTTCGTGAGTGATTTCTTCAGATCCGTGTTCGTGCTTTCGTTGTTAGTCGTTGGAGTTGCCACTCGCTGACCAGCATGAGGGTTGGCGCCCTCATGCCCCCCTTGCATTAAGTCCTCTGGTCGGGGCCCAGAAGGACATCCCCCAGCAGGACGGGTCAGTACCTGCTGAGGCAAAGCAGTGCCATGGGTCTTTGACGGCTCCATGACACCTCACCCCCGCTTCTCCAGATATTATGTATGGAAATTGGGTTTTGACATTCTATCTAACGAGGGCGGACCCCTTCCCAATTCCACATAATATCCTTCATCGAAGATTCATTTTGATGTAAGTGCATGCACTTACAAAACAAAAAAGAATAATAAACAAGATTTGTTACATGATTTGTTAGTTACAGGTGAATCTAATAAAATCGTGTTAAGACATGATTAGACCAAGGATAATGCTTCAGAAATAGTAATAGGAAATTATAATAATTGAAGAAGCAAATTTATTCCGAGCGAAATTGGTCGTTTGTTAAAGGCGCCTACATTAGTTGACAACCCTAAATTAAAACTTTAAAAATGAATATCTCCGAGTTCCTGTGTTCGTTGCTTCTTATTTTTTTTGTGGTTATACTTAGTAGTGTACTAAACATTTACACACAAAAATAAAATGCGACCATGTTAAGAATGACCATAAATAAAATTATTATGAAATCATGGAAAAAATAAAATTGACGCCTAGGAGAACGCATTTTTTTATGATAAAATAGATGTAATGATGCATTAAGTTAATGGCTAGCGTGCCATGAAACATTTATTGTAAAATGTTCATTATGAAAGCCTAAAACACGTTTCTATGGTTTCTATGGATTTTTCTCGATTTTCGAAATATTTTGAAAACTATGACACTTAAAACCACGGGGGTTTTAATAGAAGTTTTGTTTGGTTATTATCTTTCTAAAAGCCTCAAAAAATAAGGATGGCCGCAACTAAGGCAAAATAACAGACTGTGCTATCCTAGGTAAGAAATAATCTCCGGTGAATTTAGAACACTTGTACTGCTTTCTTTTCAAATTAAACCCTCTAAATATATAAATATAAGTAATTTAAATTCGGCTGGCCCGGCCCCTTTCAGTCGTTAATATCACTCTCAATATCATATCAATTTCTTTAAGAAGGCGATCTTCGCATTCCAATAAAGCAGTACATCAATGCAGTTTGAGTCCTGTGTCTATCAGCCGTGTATTTGAGACGATAATTGAAATCTAAAAAATGTTTGTATTTATTGATCGAGTGACCATCTGTCAAGTTCAAATTTTCAAAATTGACACATCCTTCCAAAAAGGTATATATATAAAAAACTAAAACTACTGAGAAGGAGGTTGATGCACGCAGGTATATATCAGTCCTCCCCCTCAATTTCTCTAGAAGCCTTGATGGTAGAACTCAACATTGCCGCTTCCAAAACTCTCCTGCGTCGGCGAGCACTTCGTAATGACTCCTCGCGGCGCCCCCTATCACGGTGGTGGCAGCGGTGAAGGCAGCGGTGTTGGTGGATTTCTTGGTCGGCGGGGGAGGTGGGGCAAGGTCGGCCTGGGCTGAGTGCATTCCTTGCTTCTCAGCCTCGGAAGCTGCGGGGCGAGCATTACGCTTCTTTCCTCCGCGCTTCCTTTTCCTCCGCTTCTGGGGTTCTGGGGTCGCTCCGCGCGCTATTGGGGCATTCGCCGTCGCCATAAGCGACGCGTTCCGCGCCTCATCAACGCAGGGTTGGGCGAGAGACCTTTCGGCGACCTGTGTGCGAGGTCGGTACTCTGCCGTTTTGGCGACGGTGCCCGCTCGCTTATTCCGTGCCTCTCTCTGGTAAGCGGGGCACTTGTAGTGGTTGGCCGGGTGTGGTCCCGCGCAGTTTGCGCAGGTAGGTGGCTCAGAGAGAGGGCGTGGGCATTCTTTGGCGGAATGTTCCTCGCCGCACCTCACGCAAGCGAGCGGGCGGTGACACAGATGTGAGCTGTGTCTAAACAGCTGACATCTGTGGCACTGTGCTGGCCAGCGTTTTCCCCGCCATGCCTCGATCTTGACACCACGCATGCACATAAACATCGTGATGTCATATATCGCCCGGAAGTTCAGGGTCTTCCGGATCATGGCGTGGAAAACGCAGCCGGGTCTTCCCTGGTGCGCCTTTATGTGGCGCACGTACTCCGGCTCGAATCCAAGCGCGCGGAGTTCCTCTTCAATGTCTTGCGGCGCCGTGTCCGCCGGCAGCCCCGTGATGGCCACCTTTAGGCTCAGCTCCGCTGGGAGCGAGTACGAGAACCACGCTATGTTCTCACGTGTCTCTAATTCGGTCAGGTATCGCTGCACCAGACGGAACTCTTCTTCAGATTCCGGGACAAAGCGTATACCTTTCTGGTACGGCCGCGCGCATGGTGGGCGGCCCAGCTTGTCCCGGATGGCCTTAAAGTGCTGTGCCCAGTTTGGCAGGTGTTCTACCACTAGTGGTGGGTAGCGCAACTTCTTATTTGGTTTTCCCGCAGCTGGTTGTGCGCTACCACTGGGCACGGCAGTGGGCTGCACGGGGGCTGCGGCAGTAGGAGGCGGCGTCCGCATTGCCACTTCGGAGAAGGATGCGGTCGGTGCCTTGATGGTAGAACTCAACATTGCCGCTTCCAAAACTCTCCTGCGTCGGCGAGCACTTCGTAATGAAGTGTGCCAAGCCTTCTCCTTATAGTGCCAAATGTCCACTGATTTCCATTGAAGAGTTCAGTTTCAACTTAAGCTGCAAGAGTGGTAAAACTCAACATCTGGCCTATGTGCCGCTTCCAAGACTCTCCTGCGGCGGTGAGCACTTCGTAATGAAGTTTGCCAAGCCTTCTCCTTATAGTGCCAAATGTCCACTGGTTTCCATTGAAGAGTTCAGTTTCAATTTAAGTTGCAAGCGTATTTTTTTCTGTAATAGTGCGTTCTGTAATTTCACTAAACAGAAGGTCCTCACTGACTGGCATTTCAATTTCTGTTTGTGTGCCTTCAAATCTTTTTTCATAACGTTTTAAAGTCTGCAGTCTTGTTACGTATTCGCATGTCTGTGGTTGCAAGAATATTTTTTCCGTAATAGTGCGTTCTGTAATTTCACTAAACAGAAGGTCCTCACTTACTTGAATTTCAATTTCTGTTTGTGTGCCTTCAAATCTTTTTTCATAACGTTTTATATTCTGCAGTTTTGTTACGTATTCGCATGTCTGTGGTTGCAAGAGTATTTTTTCTGTAATAGTGCGTTCTGTAATTTCACTAAACAGAAGGTCCACACCAAAGACATTTCTATACTGACGTAAGTATAATACCTTTATGGTCCTCACTTACTTGCATTTCAATTTCTGTTTGTGTGCCTTGAAATCTTTCTTCATAACGTTTTAAAGTCTGCAGTCTTGTTACGTATGACTTCCTTTCTGAGATTTGCCTCCTCCAATGGATCATCTTTCTCAGACATTAATTCATCATTAGAACAATGTTCAACACATTGACGTGGAAAAGCAAATGGTAACACAAATCTTATTCATGCACAAATGGAAGAGATCAAGTTAGTAAAGCAATCCAATTAGCAAAATTTACTTTTGAGGAACTTTATACCACGCTAACTCAAATTGAAGCAGTCTTGAACTCTCGTCTGCTGACACCGTAGTCCTCAGATATTGCTGATTCACTTCCCTTACGAAGCACAAATAACACATGAGCCATTTTCCCAATATAACGAATATTGTTACGGACGACTTCTTTCTCGAGATTTGCCTCCTCCAATGGATCATCTTTCTCAGACATTAATTCATCATCAGAACAGATGTTCAATACATTGACAAGGAAAAACAAATGGTAACACAAATCTTATTCCTCCACAAATGGAAGAGATCAAGTTAGTAAAGCAAGCAGTTGGTTAGTGGGTCTGTTCATTATTCACTTGACCTATATGTTGGGACAAGTGAGCTGGACAAGCAGCTTGGTCTTGGCTGGTATGTAAGTTCTGATGAACTTGGATTTTTAATTTTTGACACGATGATTTCCAACAATAACACTAAGCGTGGTTTACTGATTGATTCTATTGCACAGGTGGAAGAACATGGAAAATGGCTGGAGGGGACTGGATATGGAAGGCAGAGGGCCGAGTGTTGTGGTGCATCTTGGGGGAGGCCTATGTCCAGCAGTGGACTGCGATAGGCCGAGTTGATATTGATTAGGTAAAAGAACATACCTAATGATCGTGGATGCCACCTAAATGGTTAGTGGTTTTCAACGCCGTGCAATTCAGCTTTCAATATCGTAGATAGATTTACTGTGTTATTTAGGGTGGGGTTTGCTTGGGGTGCTGGCCAGAAAACCTCCACGTGTGCCTGACGGCTTCTAGTCCTTCTGGATACGTCTGGAAGGTACGGCAGTTGTTAGGCCGGTGCATCCTGGGTACGGGCAATAAATATCCTTTCGCCCTCGAATGTCCCTACATTATTGTCTTTCGGGGGATCTTATTACCCGTAGCGAATATTCTGGCGTGGGAGGGGCTCAATCTAGGCCAATGAGGCGTGACTCCGCGTGTCCCTCTGAAGTTAGCAGAGGGCACAGTGGAGGATGAGGGATGAGTAAGAAAATCGCTATAACCTCTATGACTGAACACATTTTACAGCCCCTTTCCACCTCGCTTCAAATGGTGTCGCAGAAAACGCAGTTGGACTAAACTAAAAAGAGTACTTAATTTATAAAGGCTATGTTAAAAAAAGCGCAAAGCAAAGCAACGCGGGTTCAATTCATTTTACACGGCACTAGGTACATTAGTGTACAATGATATATATATGTACAAGTAAAAGTACATTTAGACTGTGTTTTGCTTATAATATAGAAACGTTTCATTACAAATCAAGCAGACTTTTGTGAATTATTTTAACACAATTAACTGGCGAAATGTGGGTGTACTGAACACCTCTGCCTATCCCTTCGGGTAAATACAGGCGTGATGTAATGTTATGTGTGTAGAAAAAAAAAATATAGAAAGGGCAATGTGGACATATTTACTGCATTATAGGAATGTAGAACATTCTATAACCGCGGAAAGCCCAATAATAATTTATTTTAGACTGTGCATTGTTCATACAGTTGCACAATGCATATTACATGCTGAAAATGGCAGTAAATTCCCAATGTAACAAGTAATAATTAAAGAAAAAAAAACCCGTCGTATACATAACCTCCTCCTTTTTTTGAAGTCGGTTACAAAACCAGCTGAAATAAGTAAATCATTTCTTTAAAACTAGGTTCCTGCATGTGCATTCGGTTCAACATTTCTGTGGGCGGTGCCTAAAAATGGACCAATGTCCACGGCGCTGTGGTGGCGTCCATCTGTCAATTGATAAGGGTTTTTATTTATCAGGTAGCCCCATCGTAGACTGCAGAATTTTTATCAGCTGATGGTTTCGTTGGATTTATAATCAGTAGAGGACACAAATATTTGTGTGATGAACATGAGTGTTTATGTTGGTCTGAGTGTTACTTATGTATAATAAGTTTGTATTTACAAAAAAAAAGTGTACAAGTATTATATCCATTGTCTAGTACCCATAGTACAAGCTCTGCTTAGTTTGGGACTAGATAGTGTTGTGTAAAAATGTCCCAAAAAGTAATTATTTATTTATTTATCGCATGTCTATCTTCTTCTTCTTCGTGTCGACATGAGCTACATAATGATAATAGCTCATGTCGTGGGGAAAAGATTAGCCAGTCAGCAGGTTGGTAGCGGGGCTTACTGCCCGATTTTAATTGATCGTGACTTTAATTGATGACGATCAATTAAATATCGTCACTCTTGGAGGCTCTTTTAATGCACCCCCACATGCCTATAGTAGAGCTTCTTGTAAACGAGATCATCCTGGGAAGTACTATCACTGTACCTATTTCTGCCGCCAAACAGTGATGTTTGCATTGCTATGTTCCGGTGTGAAGGTAATAGACGATCGTTGAAATTACAATCACAAGAGACTTTCCATCTTCATGTCTCAGTTTGGCGAACCGACTTGCGGTACCATTTAGGCAACAGCCTAGGAGGTATTGCAGTTGTTATGGGCAACGTTTTTTTGGCACAGAAGTAGATAGATAGTTGTAAGTTGTAATCACAATTTCTCTTGCGATTCATGCGTGGCAACTTTCGAACAAACTAGGCATCCCATATTGACGTAATTAATTTTTAAAAATTAACTTTAATCAAATGTACTTTTCTCCCACTTGCTCGGAAATTGGTTCATTATTCAAAAATAATAATACAACAATCGGCTCTTTTCCGTACGCAACGAAATAACAGGCCGATAATATCCAACAGGACAATAATAGAAATTGCTGGACACTTTTTATTTTTTAAATTATTATTTATTTATTAGACAACAAGGATCCACGAATTATGCTACCGAGGTTTTTAAGTACACACTTACATAAATTAGGTGTTTTAGTTACAAAATATTTATCATTATACAGGCTGAATGCGCATTTTTTTTTCATAACTTTGTAAATAGAACAAGATCCGCGCGCGGGCGAATTGGTGGTCATGCTACGCCCGCAGAAAGAAAACAGACGAGAGCGTTTGTATGGAGAAAAGCCTACCCGCATTTTCTCTAAAGTCGACTTGTTTCGGTTGTTTGATACGAGCATAGACTACGGCTGCGTATGCTTTCTGGGAGGCATCACAGAAGCCATGCAACTCTATGACGTCATGTTCGTTACATAATATCCATCTGGGAAGTTCAATTTCATTTATGATGTTAATTTCAGATCGTAACCTAGACCATTCCTTATAGATGTCATCTGATACTTGTTCGTCCCATTTTATGTTTGTTTTCCATACTGTTTGAAATAAGAGTTTCGTTTTTGTTACGACTGGTGCTAGCCATCCTAATGGGTCAAAAATTTTGGAGATTTCAGAAAGAAGTGTTCGTTTTGTGAGTTTTGTTGTTTCTGTCGACATTCTACATTTAAATGTGAACTTATCGTTGCTTGGGTTCCCACACAAGCCGAGTGTTTTTGAGCTGTTGTTTTGGTTGTTGTCAAGTTTCATGTGATTTAAATCTTGATACTCCTTCATAAATGTTCGGTAAGCAATAGCGAAGTTTTCTTGTTTCTTAAATTTTTGTTCTATGTTCTGAAACTGGGCTAAGGCCTTTGTTTTTGAAAAACCAAGTTGGTTTTCGAAGTTTGGTTTCATGGGAAGTCGTACCTCATATCTCCCATCTTCATTTCGTTTGGTTGTTTTGTTAAAATATTCAAGACATTGAATATCTTCCGAAGATAAATCTCCTTCGTCGATTACATCTTCTTTCTCCCAAAATTGTTGCATATCTTGTATATTGTTAAGTATCACGTTACAGTGAAATGTTGGGACGCTTCCACATAACAGCCAACCGAGCTGTGTTTGTTGCGCTATCGGTTGCGTTACGCTATCGCCCTTAATTATTCCGTTCAGGATAATGTTGGAATATATATCAGCTCCTAAGAGTAAATCAACAGGTCGACGGATATAAAATTCAGGATCAGCTAATTGTATATTTTGGAAGATTGACCAGTTGGGCTGGGCAAATGTTTTGTTTGGCAGATTTTTTATGAGATGGCTCATAATTATTAATTCCGCATTAAATGTGTAATTGTTGTGCAAAGAAACACAGGTAATGTTTATTTTTCCCTTGCAATTGTTCTCTCTCTGACCTACTCCGTAGATCACACCTTTGCAATTTTGTCGCTTAATCCCTAAGATTTGCGCTGCATGTTCTGTTATGAAAGATATTTGAGAACCTTGGTCAATTAAGGCTCTCATGTTGTGGTAGGTGCCATCCGCTCCTAGTACTTTTAATTGGGCTGTTCCCAATAATACTTCGGGGCATTCAACTTGCGAAACGTGTGAGTTCGACGGTTCGGGGTTAGCTGATGTTGCTGTAGTTGCACCGGACGTGGATTTCGAAACCGATGACTTGTTTTTTTCCAAAGCGTCATGAATTAATGTATTACTCTGACACTTTCGACATGTTTGTGTTGAATTGCACGGCTTGTCGTTGTGCGAAAATAGACAATTAATGCACAATCCGAGTTTATTGACCGTGCTCAATTTTCTTTCGTCCACCATCTGAAGAAAGTTTCTGCACTGGTAAATCCCATGACTGTTTTCACACAGAGGGCATACTATATGCCCAGACATGTGATATGTTTTTGCTACTCTTGGATGTTCGTAGCTGTTCCTGTTATTGTTGTACTGCTTGTTAAAATTGGGTTTTGTAGTGAATGTTTGGGTATTGTTGGTTTTTTGAACAGGAACTTCTTGTTTTCGGCGAGCCGATGTTTCTAGAGTGGTAAACTTGCTTTCCAGGAAGTCTAAAAGTTCTTGAAGTATGGGCAGTTCTCTAGGGTTTTTAACAGATTCCATATAATGTGTGTATGATTCAGAATCTAATTTTTGGCTCAACATAATAACTAGTAGTGGATCCCATGTTGTAATATCCACTCCCAGATTTTTGATGGCATGTAATGTTTCAACTGTTACGTCGTGCAATTTTTTAATTTGAGTTAATGATTGTTGTTGAATCACAGGTAGGTTGAATAAGATGTTAATCTGTGATGTAAAAATGAGACGTGTGTTGTTATAGCGATGATTCAGTATCTCCCAACAAGTTAAATAGTTGTTTGAGCTTATAGTTAAATGCTGGATTAGTCTCTCTGCTTCTCCCTTGACCTTGCTTTTCAAAAGCTGCATTTTTTGGCCATTGGAGTTTGTTGGATTATTGTGGATAGCCTCTGAAAAAAGGTCTTTAAAAGACACCCACTGCGTTATGTTGCCACTAAATATGGGGATGTCTAATTTAGGTGTAAATTTTTCTCTGTAAGAAACTGACCACATTTTCTTGTTAATGTTTCTCTTCAGGGTGTGATACTGAATTTCATACTTAGAGAATTTGGCTTCGTATTCCAAATTTTTGCCATCTAACTCACTATCGATCTCCAAATGTAGGGCATCGATTGCCGACCAACGAGTTTCCAGTGCTTGTAGGGCACCTTCAAACTCCCATTTTTCTGAAAGTTCTTCTAAATTGAAATTTGACATTGTTCGTGTATAGGCCTTGAAATTGGCTTGTTGTCGTCGCAAGGTTTCATCCAATTTGCTGTAAATTCCCTTATCGACTGTTAAACCTGTTTGAAGCTGTTGGGAAGTCGGTTGATCCGCAGTTTCCTGTTTTTCCAGTGGTTTTCCGGTTGTTTCCGTACCTCTGGGTTTTTCTTGAGACGTGCTAGCTTGTGCCGTGAAACACTGAAATTCCTCATTTATCTGGTTCTTGAATTTCAGATAAGTTGTTTTAATTTTCTCATAACACTGATCCATAAAATACGGATCCGTGCGGCTCACCTCTGAGCACAGTTGATCGTGTTTAAACTGAAACTCATTCCACAGCTCCTCTAACCTGTTCCATCGCCTCTTGAAATATTCAGCATTGTTCTTTCGGCTTGCACCATCTTTCTTATAATTCACGTACTCCTGCTCAATGTCCTCTGCTAGTAGGTATTGAGATTTAAGAGATGCCATGTTGTATGTTTGTTACAGAGAGTAAAAAAGGAAAGATCTTACTTGATACTCTGCTGCTGTTTTTGTTGAACTCACTAACTGACGCGCACGCCAGTCACTCCTGTTAATTCCCAACACTGAAATCCTTCACCAATGTTTGTTATGCTAGTTCACTTCACTCACGTAACTATCACGTAAACTATTTCTGATCAAGATGCGCTAGATCGGCTGCGAAGGACCAAAATGTGCGGTGCGAGGTCTTCGAGTGTTGGAATGTTTGTTTAAATAAAAAGTCAATGTTTGAGATGAATACGAGTCTATTCAAATAATGTTGTAAAATTGTATAAAGTTCTAAATCTAATGTTATGTTACTAAAACTATGAATTGTTATTGTTATAAAATGTTAGAATGTTAAAAATGTTATGAATGCACCCGGTCGCGATGTGTCCGTATAATGCACTAATTTATTTTACTTGAACTCATCGCTTTATAGGCGCATGCGTCTGTTAGGTAAATTGTTCGGTGGCACTGCACCGAACAAACACTTTAATATTTCTATCTTCACAATTCAACAGAAACTGAGCACCATCGCTACCGCTCGTAGTCTTCTCTGCGCCCCGCAAGGGGCGCGAGGAATCGGGCTCGGGGGTTTGGGCCCCCTTTCCCGAAGTGTCATAATCGCGACCCATATAAGTATGGGTCGGTAGTTGGGTTCGGGTCGTTGACCCTGTTGGTGGGTGAAATGTTTCTAGGCCGCGGGATTTCTCCGCGGCAACGTGTGTTGTTGTTGTGTGTCTGTAGGGGCGCCTGAAGTGTTTCACGCTGCCCGAGCGACCAGACCCCCGCTAGGTGAGACCCCCAGTTCCCTGGGGGAGGCCCGGCGAGGGTCGATCAGCTACGAGGGCAGCGGCTTGTTTGGCGCCCGCCTACAGATATAGTGATTGACTCGTGGCTTGACGCTCTCAGATCTAGCCGATCACGCCACAAGCCACGTGACGAATTGTGTGTTTGAGCGATATTGAGGTGTGAGTACATCGCTCTATGGATATACACTATCATACGCTCACCCGCCCGTGAGACGTAATCAGTGTACGTCAGTATTTACTTTAGCATGTAAAGTAGTGACAGGGGTGCGGGGAATTCGAAAATAAGCACAGTAGGTCTACTCGCGTTTTACGAACGACAAACGAAGTACGAACTTTCGTTCCGACTGATACTTACATAATAAAGATAGGCACATAAAAAAGGCACAATTAAGATAGACTACGGTTCATAGTCGTATACAATTTACCGGAGTTGAGAAAAACAAACGTCAAAACACGATCATCGCATGCGAGAAGGGAACGATGGTTGACCGGAGTAGCAAATTGTGCGATGAATCGTACGATTTATCGAATATCGTCGAACGGGAGTAGACCCCCTGTTACGAGGTGACCATAGAAATCTTTTTAAAAACAGATTATACAAAAATTTAAAATGTTAATTTTGATGTCTTCAACAACATATTAAAAAGTTCAACTTTGTTGATATGTAAACATTATTTTTATCATCCAAAAATAAGTAGGCTACCTGCCATATCAAAGTAAAGATAAATAATCACGACCAGAAAATAGTTATCCACCAATTTGACTGAATGTTTGCATTTTAAATGCCTAATGTAAACAAGCCGATACACAAGTTATCAAGGTAGATAGATAAACTAACAGAGAAATTTTCCAATTACAAATGTAGTTATTGCTAGTTTTTTAATATGAATTTACCTGTTATTTATTTTAGCAGTATAAAATTGATGTTAGACAGAGTAAAACCTATCTCTACACAGAGATGCAACTGTTTCAAAAAGACAGATGCAGTGCCGTAACTAGCCTTTTTTGCACCCGGTGCTAGCTTCTATAACTGCACCCTTGCATGACCATAAACTTGGTCCTGATCTGGTCTGCACCCTGTCTGGGCACCGCCCTAGTTACGGTACTGGACAGATAGAAAATTATGATTTTAATCAACAATGGGCTACAGTTATTATTGTCTCCAAGTATGATGCATCTTATTAGCATGATTTTAAGCCCATAATAAAAAATATGAGTTAAGGTCACACCATCATAAGGCATTCTGTGATTAAGATGTTGGAAGACAACCATAGCACTTAATTTTAATATGTATTTAGTATCATGAATGTGATTAAATAATAACTTAGAAGTATTATTACATGTAACAGTTGATAATATATTTCTGTTTTAAATCTGTTATTTTTTTCCTGTAAATCTACCTAACAACCTCAATATCTGTGCGTATTATATGTTATCTACTTCCGGGGCTGCTGAATATTCGTTTGGGGCTTAAAGTTAATGTGTACTGGAGGCTTAGGACTGTGGGCCACCTGAGCGGCCTCCGGAGTGAAGTCAGCGTTACCTCTGTTCGGTGCTCCAGCAATCGATACAGGGTTTGAAGGCACTGGTGAAGGTCCGGAGAGACCAGTTAAGTCTTCATTTGCAGGTTCCTTGCTGCTATCCTTTGTATGGGTAGCCTTGTGTTGCGTGATTCTCATGCCACCGGCTTTCACTGTAAATGAATTTAGGAATTATGTAGACTTGAATACATTTAATTTGGAGTTTATAAGTAGTTGCTTCTTTATTATGGTGTGAAAATTTTATTTGAAGCGCTGTTACATGTATGGTAATTTCATTATGACTTGTATTTTAAAATTTAGTTTAAGTATTTGAATTTCAAATTATTTTTAAAAATTGTAACAGCACTGTTTTTCTAATTACTTACTATATGTACCGGACGGGCGGAACTCGATACCGTGTGTATGAGCCGCTGACGCCCTGTACCTATAGGTTGACTTCCCACGCCGAACTGAAGGATTATTTCGGGAACACCGGGAGAATTTTTCAGGAAATGAAAACACCGACTTGACTGTTCATGAAGAGCTTGAGGCCTCTGCTTACTCCATTTGATTTGAAGGCTTGACTATATGGTAGATTTGCTACATAGCTATACTGCCCTTACTGTTCTATACTATAGACAGTATAGCTATAACTGTATACCTGTATAGGTATCTATTCTATTGGTAACTTGCTACGAATTCTATTGCAACTGTGTTTACTAACGCGGCACTAAACTTTACCGGCACGAGAGCCGCAGGCGCCTCAAGCCATTTACAACTTTATTTATTCTATTTATTTTTACATTTCTATCTATATCTATGTATCTATCTGTGTTTGTTCTATGCAACCAAAACCTATGGATAGGCAAAAATCTAGGCTATCTAATGATCTATGACTCATCATTCTAGGTGTCATAGATTATCCATAGATTAAGGTTTTCTATGCAAAATTGGCCGTGTCAGGGGATTTTTATTACTTTCACCCTTAATAACTTTTTTGTTATTGGGGTTGGGACTATTTACTATACGGTATCCCCTGCACGACCATTTTGGCTTTAAATAAAAAACAATAATAAAAGTGTTTATTTGATGTAAACTAGGCTAGGTACACATATTCCACCAAACGGGTGAATTTTTCATACATTTTTTATCGGTTTGTTTACATTTTTCTTATCGAACCCAGACAAAATTTATTGAAGATAATGTTTTTCTATTGATAGTATACTATAGATATATGCATTGTCTAGCCGTAGGTGGCAATACACATACCTACCTATTATTTTACTATGTTTAATTTCACAATTAAAACTTACAAATTTCATGACTCTAAAACATTGTTAAAACTATTAAATAACTTACAAATTTACATAATATTTGCAGTATATAGCGTTATTTACTATGTTCCTTCTATTTACGTTTCATTTACTATAAAAGGTTATGTATTTCTTATAAAAACTGTATTTTTAAATTTAATTTTCTATATAAAACGGTTATTTTACTATGAAACTGCTAAAATGCTACATAAATGGATAAATCTATATAGAACGAACATAAACAACGCTATACCTGAAAGATTACACTGATATTTACTTAAATAATAAAGATATAAGTTTTCATGAAGTGCATAGTTACGATTCTGTACTAGTAATTAAAAAATATACTGGAGGCAGCGCCCTCGCTCGAGACGCGCACTCCGCGCAACTTGTTCCCTGCCATTTGCATGGGTCAAATGCGTTCTACGAAAAACTATGAAATTCACTATTTTGAATATTAAGCACATAGAATATCATGAAAACTTACGTGTTTCAGCACTTACACTGAATTTAGGTTAATAAACACACTGAATCTACTGTATTACGGTACTAATTACTTAAATATTTCACTATTATTGTCTCTAAATCGTCTTTTGACTTATGAAATTTTCGCTCGCGATTTTACTGTCTTTCAGTAGAAAAAAACGACACTGAAACAGGGTTGCCGCGCACATTTTTAGGGTTGTCGCGAACATTTCTCCCGCCGTGCAGCAGAGCGTCGACCCGTAGTGGAGCGTGCTGCAGATGACCCGGAGAGCGACATCACTTCGGCAGGGGCACCAGCTTCTTGACGGGGCGTTTGAGGACCCCCGCTACTGTGCGCAGCTCGACGGTCCTGACTCGTCCGTCGGCGCCTGGGTAGACAGCGGTGATTCTCCCTCGCGGCCATGTATTGCGAGGGAGCTGGCCGTCGGCGATGAGAACGGGGTCGCCGACTTCAAAGTTGAGCCCAGTGTCATGGGGCTCCCGCCGGTACTGCAGCTCGGGTAGGTACTCGCGCACCCAGCGACGCCAAAACATGTCGGCTAGGATTTGGGCGCGCCGCCAGTGCTTCTTGCTGTCGAGGTCGGACTCGCTGAATTCGCCGAGGGATGGTAGACGTGCTGAGCCCCCGAATATAATGTGATTCGGGGTGATGGCTTCGTTGTCTTCTGCTTCTATTGAGACGTGCGTGAGGGGCCGACTGTTTACGGTGTATTCGGCCTCACACAGTAGTGTTGCGAGAACTTCTTCAGGCGGATGCTTTTCATGAAGGACCGTATAGAGAGTGGTCTTCACGCATCTGACGAGGCGCTCCCACGCGCCTCCCATGAAGGGCGCTGTGGGAGTGATGAAACGCCACACGATGCCGCGACGACTTGCTTCTTCTTTCACGGCTTCTCTCATCTCTCTGTCTGCGCCGTGCATGTTGGTACCGTTGTCGGAGTAGATTTCTGTGGGGCAACCTCGGCGCGCTGCGAACCTTCGCAGCGCCAAGATTGCGGAATCAGCGCTGAGGCTAGCGGCGACCTCGAGATGGACCGCTCTGCTGGTGAGGCATGTGAACAGCGCCACATACCGTTTCTGGTGCTGTCTTCCGACGGTGACGGAGAGCGGCCCGAAATAATCTAGGCCCGTGTAGGTAAAGGGCCTCTGATGATGGGCGAGGCGCGCCTTCGGATGATCCCCTGTGGCTGGCTCTGGAGGCTGCGATTTTCGAATGCGACATTGCAGACATTGATGCACTATTTTCTTTGTCGTCGGCCGCAGGCGAAGAACCCAGTAGTGTTGGCGTACTTCGTTTATGACCAACTCTGTCCCGCTGTGATGCAAGTTTCTGTGCGTCCAGTCTATATAGAGCTGTGTGACGCGGTGATCGCCATCCAGGATTGGCGGTCTCTTTGTTTTCTCGGTAATTTCTTCTGTTGCAGCTATGCGACTGCGTAGAGTGATCACGCCGTTGTTTATTTCTACGGGCAGTGATCGTAGGCGGCTGTCATTGGCGACACCTTCCCCGCGCCGAAGCTCTCGGAGGTCGACGCCGAGGTAGTCTCCTTGTATCGGTTTCACAAGGAGGTCTCGGCGCCGCGAATGTGTTCTGCGGGGAGAAGTACGAAGGCCCGGGAGTCGGCGGCGGGGCGAGATGCAGCCCTTTCCGACGTGGTCGTCTTCGTCTTCTTTTCGTGTGACGCCAATCTGGATCCTTCTCTGGATTCTGTTTCGGTGTTCCTCTACATAGAACCTGAGCCTTGGGTTTTCGACACAAGGCTGAAGACTGCCGAGCTTTTTCTGTAGCTCGTGGGTGTCTTTCCGATTTTGAGAATCTGTTCGTATGTGGGACGGCTTCCGTCACATTCTGTGCTCGCCGCGATTCTGTGGCTGTTGTGATCCGTTCTTCCCCTGGTGCCTCGTTGACAACGGGCTTCACAGCGGGCAGTTTTTCTATAACGGCTGTCATCCGTTCTTCCCCTGTGGCCTCGTTGACGACGGGCTTCCCAGCGGGCAGTTTTGCTGTAACGGGGTTCACCTGTTCTGTATATTTTGCTTTCGATTCGGGATCGCGGTCGAGCTTCTTTTCTGTAGACGCAAATCTTTGTGTTGCGTTCTCGTAGCTATCGGGCATGACGAAATTTTCTTTCTTCCAGAGAAGGGCCGTTTCTATATGTCTATCTTCTAACTGTTTTGTATTCTTCTCAAGAATATCTTCAGCTTGCTTCTCTGGATCTGTATTCTGTTGATACGGATTCACGCTCAGGGATCCGAAGACGAAGTGTTCCTGTTGTCGCTGTGATTCTAATTTCACGTCGCTCGGTGACAACTGATTGACGCAGTTATCGCTGTGGCCCAGTGTTCGTGAGTGTGCGCCGTGCAACACCCATCCTAACGATGTCAGCGATGCGACCGGTTGATGACTGGGACCTTTTCTGATGACACTTGCGATGAGTAGATGCCAATTGTCTTGTCCAATCAGCACCTTCGGGACGCCTATGTTGTAGACGAGCTTCTGTTTGATGTCTTGGAGGTGCCTGCAGTCTCTTAGGTCATCTTCGCTGACCCTCTGTGGCGATAGATGCAGGCCTGGAACGGTGCGCGCGCATAAAGGCACTTGCTTGCCCTCAGCGCTCCTCATGGACAGGTTGACTCGTCTCGAACTGGGCATGTCGAGTGACGTATCCCCAATGGCTCTAATTTTTGGCTCAACATAATAACTAGTAGTGGATCCCATGTTGTAATATCCACTCTCAGATTTTTGATGGCATGTAATGTTTCAACTGTTACGTCGTGCAATTTTTTAATTTGAGTTAATGATTGTTGTTGAATCACAGGTAGGTTGAATAAGATGTTAATCTGTGATGTAAAAATGAGACGTGTGTTGTTATAGCGATGATTCAGTATCTCCCAACAAGTTAAATAGTTGTTTGAGCTTATAGTTAAATGCTGGATTAGTCTCTCTGCTTCTCCCTTGACCTTGCTTTTCAAAAGCTGCATTTTTTGGCCATTGGAGTTTGTTGGATTATTGTGGATAGCCTCTGAAAAAAGGTCTTTAAAAGACACCCACTGCGTTATGTTGCCACTAAATATGGGGATGTCTAATTTAGGTGTAAATTTTTCTCTGTAAGAAACTGACCACATTTTCTTGTTAATGTTTCTCTTCAGGGTGTGATACTGAATTTCATACTTAGAGAATTTGGCTTCGTATTCCAAATTTTTGCCATCTAACTCACTATCGATCTCCAAATGTAGGGCATCGATTGCCGACCAACGAGTTTCCAGTGCTTGTAGGGCACCTTCAAACTCCCATTTTTCTGAAAGTTCTTCTAAATTGAAATTTGACATTGTTCGTGTATAGGCCTTGAAATTGGCTTGTTGTCGTCGCAAGGTTTCATCCAATTTGCTGTAAATTCCCTTATCGACTGTTAAACCTGTTTGAAGCTGTTGGGAAGTTGGTTGATCCGCAGTTTCCTGTTTTTCCAGTGGTTTTCCGGTTGTTTCCGTACCTCTGGGTTTTTCTTGAGACGTGCTAGCTTGTGCCGTGAAACACTGAAATTCCTCATTTATCTGGTTCTTGAATTTCAGATAAGTTGTTTTAATTTTCTCATAACACTGATCCATAAAATACGGATCCGTGCGGCTCACCTCTGAGCACAGTTGATCGTGTTTAAACTGAAACTCATTCCACAGCTCCTCTAACCTGTTCCATCGCCTCTTGAAATATTCAGCATTGTTCTTTCGGCTTGCACCATCTTTCTTATAATTCACGTACTCCTGCTCAATGTCCTCTGCTAGTAGGTATTGAGATTTAAGAGATGCCATGTTGTATGTTTGTTACAGAGAGTAAAAAAGGAAAGATCTTACTTGATACTCTGCTGCTGTTTTTGTTGAACTCACTAACTGACGCGCACGCCAGTCACTCCTGTTAATTCCCAACACTGAAATCCTTCACCAATGTTTGTTATGCTAGTTCACTTCACTCACGTAACTATCACGTAAACTATTTCTGATCAAGATGCGCTAGATCGGCTGCGAAGGACCAAAATGTGCGGTGCGAGGTCTTCGAGTGTTGGAATGTTTGTTTAAATAAAAAGTCAATGTTTGAGATGAATACGAGTCTATTCAAATAATGTTGTAAAATTGTATAAAGTTCTAAATCTAATGTTATGTTACTAAAACTATGAATTGTTATTGTTATAAAATGTTAGAATGTTAAAAATGTTATGAATGCACCCGGTCGCGATGTGTCCGTATAATGCACTAATTTATTTTACTTGAACTCATCGCTTTATAGGCGCATGCGTCTGTTAGGTAAATTGTTCGGTGGCACTGCACCGAACAAACACTTTAATATTTCTATCTTCACAATTCAACAGAAACTGAGCACCATCGCTACCGCTCGTAGTCTTCTCTGCGCCCCGCAAGGGGCGCGAGGAATCGGGCTCGGGGGTTTGGGCCCCCTTTCCCGAAGTGTCATAATCGCGACCCATATAAGTATGGGTCGGTAGTTGGGTTCGGGTCGTTGACCCTGTTGGTGGGTGAAATGTTTCTAGGCCGCGGGATTTCTCCGCGGCAACGTGTGTTGTTGTTGTGTGTCTGTAGGGGCGCCTGAAGTGTTTCACGCTGCCCGAGCGACCAGACCCCCGCTAGGTGAGACCCCCAGTTCCCTGGGGGAGGCCCGGCGAGGGTCGATCAGCTACGAGGGCAGCGGCTTGTTTGGCGCCCGCCTACAGATATAGTGATTGACTCGTGGCTTGACGCTCTCAGATCTAGCCGATCACGCCACAAGCCACGTGACGAATTGTGTGTTTGAGCGATATTGAGGTGTGAGTACATCGCTCTATGGATATACACTATCATACGCTCACCCGCCCGTGAGACGTAATCAGTGTACGTCAGTATTTACTTTAGCATGTAAAGTAGTGACAGGGGTGCGGGGAATTCGAAAATAAGCACAGTAGGTCTACTCGCGTTTTACGAACGACAAACGAAGTACGAACTTTCGTTCCGACTGATACTTACATAATAAAGATAGGCACATAAAAAAGGCACAATTAAGATAGACTACGGTTCATAGTCGTATACAATTTACCGGAGTTGAGAAAAACAAACGTCAAAACACGATCATCGCATGCGAGAAGGGAACGATGGTTGACCGGAGTAGCAAATTGTGCGATGAATCGTACGATTTATCGAATATCGTCGAACGGGAGTAGACCCCCTGTTACGAGGTGACCATAGAAATCTTTTTAAAAACAGATTATACAAAAATTTAAAATGTTAATTTTGATGTCTTCAACAACATATTAAAAAGTTCAACTTTGTTGATATGTAAACATTATTTTTATCATCCAAAAATAAGTAGGCTACCTGCCATATCAAAGTAAAGATAAATAATCACGACCAGAAAATAGTTATCCACCAATTTGACTGAATGTTTGCATTTTAAATGCCTAATGTAAACAAGCCGATACACAAGTTATCAAGGTAGATAGATAAACTAACAGAGAAATTTTCCAATTACAAATGTAGTTATTGCTAGTTTTTTAATATGAATTTACCTGTTATTTATTTTAGCAGTATAAAATTGATGTTAGACAGAGTAAAACCTATCTCTACACAGAGATGCAACTGTTTCAAAAAGACAGATGCAGTGCCGTAACTAGCCTTTTTTGCACCCGGTGCTAGCTTCTATAACTGCACCCTTGCATGACCATAAACTTGGTCCTGATCTGGTCTGCACCCTGTCTGGGCACCGCCCTAGTTACGGTACTGGACAGATAGAAAATTATGATTTTAATCAACAATGGGCTACAGTTATTATTGTCTCCAAGTATGATGCATCTTATTAGCATGATTTTAAGCCCATAATAAAAAATATGAGTTAAGGTCACACCATCATAAGGCATTCTGTGATTAAGATGTTGGAAGACAACCATAGCACTTAATTTTAATATGTATTTAGTATCATGAATGTGATTAAATAATAACTTAGAAGTATTATTACATGTAACAGTTGATAATATATTTGTGTTTTAAATCTGTTATTTTTTTCCTGTAAATCTACCTAACAACCTCAATATCTGTGCGTATTATATGTTATCTACTTCCGGGGCTGCTGAATATTCGTTTGGGGCTTAAAGTTAATGTGTACTGGAGGCTTAGGACTGTGGGCCACCTGAGCGGCCTCCGGAGTGAAGTCAGCGTTACCTCTGTTCGGTGCTCCAGCAATCGATACAGGGTTTGAAGGCACTGGTGAAGGTCCGGAGAGACCAGTTAAGTCTTCATTTGCAGGTTCCTTGCTGCTATCCTTTGTATGGGTAGCCTTGTGTTGCGTGATTCTCATGCCACCGGCTTTCACTGTAAATGAATTTAGGAATTATGTAGACTTGAATACATTTAATTTGGAGTTTATAAGTAGTTGCTTCTTTATTATGGTGTGAAAATTTTATTTGAAGCGCTGTTACATGTATGGTAATTTCATTATGACTTGTATTTTAAAATTTAGTTTAAGTATTTGAATTTCAAATTATTTTTAAAAATTGTAACAGCACTGTTTTTCTAATTACTTACTATACATGAATATTAAAAAGAATAAGGAAACTGAATAGTTCAATAAAAAAACTATGTTTCTTCTAAGAAGTCAACAAACACAGGTTAAAAGGAAAAAAATACTTCAAGATATGATTTAATCTTTATTGATTCGAAAGTGGGTAATTAAATAGGCGTTACACTGACCGCCTCGTGACCTTGGAGGTAACTCTTTGTTTGACAACATGCAATCATTCGTAACATACATAACATGACGTCATTATCAAACTCAAGGCCTGGTATAACTTGATTGCAATGCGGTTTATAAATAAATCAACTTGTTTACACTAAAATTCTACAGATATCCTTGAAGAACAATGAATTATTCGGATTTAGGGATTCAATTCAAAAGTAGAGATACACTTGCCGCCTTAATGCTGTGTTATCAATTTTTAAATAGAAAAAAATACCTACTTTAAGACTCAAGAAATTAGTCATCTTCTGTATAACTCAGGCTAATTTTATTTTTTATTATTATTAAATTGGGTCTTATGCTTTCATATAACTAAGAGATCTCCCTGAGAATAATAATATATGGCGAAAGCCATACGGTATTGGTTTTCTTAGTTTAATTCATGTTCAGAGTGCCTTTTGTTGTTTTCGGTGCAAATCCTCCTAGATACCCTCCGTCTAGGGACGGCGGAGGTGGAAGTCGGACTCTTACCCACTAAAACCACACGGTGGCCATCCTCTGCACAAAATAGAGGAGCTCCGGGAACTCCATTGAACCGCGCCGGTGCCCCTCTTGTGCTATGCCTTTGGCACGTCCCGGGAAAACAATATTGTTCCCCCCACAGTAGCACGCGACCACCACGTACTGCTGTCCTCGGAGTCTTCTCATCGCCCTGTAAGGGGCGCGAGGAATCGGGCTCGGGGGTTGAGACCCCCTTTCCCGAGGGATCTGGTCTCCGCCCGTAAAAACGGGCGTGTCCTTTTATTGGGACTTTTCCCTACAACATTTTCAGCTTGTATGCCGCCTACCGACAGGCTGGCGGACACACAGCTGTGTGAGTGGTTGCTATGCGTGTTCCTGTAGGAGCGCCGCGCTCGCCGTTTTCACGGGAGCGCTTCTTCACGACGCCTAGGCGGTCAGACCCTACCGGGTGAGACCCCCGGTTGCCCGGGGGAGGCCCAGCAGAGGTCGACCAGCGACTTAGGCGTCGACTTAAGCGCCCTCTACAGGAGAATGCTGGCCTCCGCTATAGCGCAATTGGACTAGCCAATCACGTTACAGCTAAGAGGCCGTGATGTGTGTTTGGACGGTTTGTATTGTGAGTACACCGCCCAATGTTTACGTACGAATGCGCGCCCGCGCATTCTACGTGAGAGTAAAGATGCATGTACAGTTATGTGTGTCTGTATATAGTGCGCTCCGTGCCTATATTAACTTAGCACACGTCGCGCACTGGGGTGCAAGTTATGTGTGTGGAGTGCTCTGTGTTTGAATAAGTCAAGTGTAGGCCATGTTTTGACTTACTCAGGCGTCAGTCCGGTGGTTGGAAGCGGAGGGGGGCGACCTTGCTGTGCCGCGGTTGCTATGCTGTACATTCTCGGCGGTTTAGCCAGCTGTGAACAGCGTGGCCATTCCGGCGAGAATGACAGGTACCGGGTCCTGTTCTGCCATCAGGGCGTTTAGGACGTCCTGTAGGACCCGGATAGCGGCCCCGAGGATGTGCTTCCTGTACTCCCCGGGTGTTGTTGGTACTCTCTGCCCCGCCGGTGCTGCTCCACCACTGTGTTGCTGCGGGCGCGGTATGTTGGTTGCGGTCTTGGTGTGCGGCGCTTTTGGGGCGCTCGCGGCGGCTTTTGATGCCTGTTCTGTCCTCGCGGCGCCCCCTATCACGGTGGTGGCAGCGGTGAAGGCAGCGGTGTTGGTGGATTTCTTGGTCGGCGGGGGAGGTGGGGCAAGGTCAGCCTGGGCTGAGTGCATTCCTTGCTTCTCAGCCTCGGAAGCTGCGGGGCGAGCATTACGCTTCTTTCCTCCGCGCTTCCTTTTCCTCCGCTTCTGGGGTTCTGGGGTCGCTCCGCGCGCTGTTGGGGCATTCGCCGTCGCCATAAGCGACGCGTTCCGCGCCTCATCAACGCAGGGTTGGGCGAGAGACCTTTCGGCGACCTGTGTGCGAGGTCGGTACTCTGCCGTTTTGGCGACGGTGCCCGCTCGCTTATTCCGTGCCTCTCTCTGGTAAGCGGGGCACTTGTAGTGGTTGGCCGGGTGTGGTCCCGCGCAGTTTGCGCAGGTAGGTGGCTCAGAGAGAGGGCGTGGGCATTCTTTGGCGGAATGTTCCTCGCCGCACCTCATGCAAGCGAGCGGGCGGTGACACAGATGTGAGCTGTGTCTAAACAGCTGACATCTGTGGCACTGTGCTGGCCCGCGTTTTCCCCGCCATGCCTCGATCTTGACACCACGCATGCACATAAACATCGTGATGTCATATATCGCCCGGAAGTTCGGGGTCTTCCGGATCATGGCGTGGAAAACGCAGCCGGGTCTTCCCTGGCGCGCCTTTATGTGGCGCACGTACTCCGGCTCGAATCCAAGCGCGCGGAGTTCCTCTTCAATGTCTTGCGGCGCCGTGTCCGCCGGCAGCCCCGTGAGGTGGGGCTCAGCTCCGCTGGGAGCGAGTACGAGAACCACGCTATGTTCTCACGTGTCTCTAATTCGGTCAGGTATCGCTGCACCAGACGGAACTCTTCTTCAGATTCCGGGACAAAGCGTATACCTTTCTGGTACGGCCGCGCGCATGGTGGGCGGCCCAGCTTGTCCCGGATGGCCTTAAAGTGCTGTGCCCAGTTTGGCAGGTGTTCTACCACTAGTGGTGGGTAGCGCAACTTCTTATTTGGTTTTCCCGCAGCTGGTTGTGCGCTACCACTGGGCACGGCAGTGGGCTGCACGGGGGCTGCGGCAGTAGGAGGCGGCGTCCGCATTGCCACTTCGGAGAAGGATGCGGTCGGCGTTGTTTGCGTGGTTGTCTGCATTTGTCGCTGCCTGCGCGGGTCACGCTGCGGCTGCGAGGATGAGGTGCAGGGCCGCTTTGCTTCATCAGCGGCGTCCTCTTCAGGGCTTCTGGGTCTGCGCTGGGCTCTCTGTTCCGAGCCCAGCGTGTCGGTGGATATTGTTGGCGGCAGCGGCTCTTCCAAGCCCTGTCGTGGCAGCGGCAGCTCAGGCAGCGAGCTGGACGCAAACAGTAGTTCCCCTGTGGGATCCGCCGTTGCGCGTATGGGCGTGACGTAAAGTACGGCGCATAGGCCGTACGATCCCGTCGACGATAGGGACGCGTCCGATCCCACACGGGATGAACACGCCGACCGCATCGCCGGTGAGTCACGGGCTGAACTGCGGGGTGGTGCGGGTGATGCGTATGCGGCGGGCATGCTTGCTCCGGCCGGTGTATGCTTCAGCCGCGTGGTCTTCTCCGAGGTGGGTGTCTTGTTAGGTGGAGTCCTGGTGGTTGGAGTCCTTGTCGTAGCCGGTTTACTCGACGCAGGTATTCGTACCTGCGGAGTGGGGTCTGGTCCTGTAGGTCGCGTCGGTCTTGCCGAGCTCGACACCGGCGCGCGGGTCGCCGGTGGAGATACGCGGGTGGGTGCGCGGGACGCGGGCGCGGGCGGGCAAGCCGAGGTTACGCGGCGCGCGGCAGTCGCGGTGTGTGTCGGTGCCTGTGTTGGCACCGAGCGAGACGTGGATGGGTGGTGGGGCGCCGCGTGTTGACGCGGTGTCTTCGCCAGCGGCGCGGGCGCCGCTGGTGCTGGTGCAGCTGCCTGCATCCTTGGAGCATCATAGAGTGCCGGGTCAGGACCGGGTGGTCGATGGTACCGGATTTCCGGATCCGTCGCCATCCGGTCCGTCCTCGGCATGCTCCTCGTGGGTTGAATGGGGGGGTCCGGGGGGTCCGGACTCCGTGGGGGGCTTCGGCCTCCTCTTCTGGGCATCTTGGGTGCGTGGCCTCCGTCCGCGATCGCTTCGGTGTGACGTCACACCGGGCAGCAGCGGTGGCGCTCGCGCGAGCGCTAACGGTCCGGGCGGAAACTACGTCTAGTCGGGAGCGAACGCACAACACGACTGTCCGTGGCGGCCACGAGCAGTCCGTACTGCTGTCCTGGTCCCCAGGGTCGCTTAATAGACGCCTTGAGTCCCCCCACTCTCAGCATCCACGATCCCGTAGGTCCCCCTGACAGATGTGGCGGCAGGGGATGCGGCCCTTCGCCCTATCTGGGCCTTGCGCCAGAGCGGTTGCCTCCCCGACGATGTTCAGAGTGCCTAGTGTGTGTTTAAAACTTGCGCATACGCGATCGCGAGCGTCGAGATTCATTCATAAATCAGTAGCGCCCCTGGCGAAAACTACGTACTGATTAATGAATGAAAGTCAACTAACCCAACTATCAGCATAGGTACTAACCGTAAATAGTAATTTGGAGCATGTTAAATGTTAATACCAAGTGCAAGCCGACCGCGGCCCTTTGACTTAACCGTTAGCTAACACATTTACCTCTTTTTGATATGCGCAGTCAAGTAAGATGCTGTTTTGTATTCGTGATAGGTATGTTTGATATATTCTCTACTTGTTTTGTATTCGTGATAGGTATGTTTGATATATTCTCTACTTGTTTTGTATTCGTGATAGGTATGTTTGATATATTCTCTACTTGTTTTGTATTCGTGATAGGTATGTTTGATATATTCTCTACTTGTTTTGTATTCGTGATAGGTATGTTTGATATATTCTCTACTTGTTTTGTATTCGTGATAGGTATGTTTGATATATTCTCTACATGTTTTTGTGCGTGGAATAGGAATTTCTTGACTAAGTTGAATCAATAGCTGATTGCACTCAACAGTATAAACAACTGTTACTATAGGACCAATTCAGAAAAAAATACTGGAGTTGCCTACATTTTGTCAAGTTATGCGAACTTATACAACGTTCCGTGTGGTGCTGGACGTAAAAGAATAGCACCACCCTATCTCTTCTCATGGGTAGTAGTAGAGCTCCTTTGTGAAAGAGCTCGTCCGGGGAAGTACTACCACCGTGCCTAATTCTCCGCCAAATAGTGATGCTTGCATTGCTGTGTTTCGGTTTGAGGGATACGGGTGCCGGTGAAATTACAATCACATGAGACTTTCCATCTTCATGTCTCAGTTTGGCGAACCGACTTGCGGTATCATTTAGGTAACAGCCTAGGTAGTATTGCAGTTGTTATGGGCAAAGGTAACCGCTTAACATCAGGTGGGCCTCCTTTAGCTCGTTTCGCCATACTATACTATAAAAAATTAAAAATGGGTGTAGTAAAAAGCGACTAAGGGATTCACCAGAGGATAGGCAGCAGCGTTCTCTGAGTATTTAACCGACCAACTGCGATCGCCAACCCGCCTGCCAAGCGTGGCGATTATGGCATATCCCCCCAAACTGCTTGGGGGAGGCCTATGTCCAGTGGACGTCTTTTGGCTGATGCCACCAGATCTAGTGGTAAAACCACTAAGCTTGTTGTGTTTAGATAGAAAAAAGAACACAAAGCAAATAGAACAAAAACTCTCTAAAATAATATTGGTATTTGTCCAAATCGTATTGAATAAACAACATTTTTGTTTAGTCATTAAACTCATTAACCATCCGGTTTAAAGTCCAGAGTTTGAGGCGTAAATGATTTTCTGCGATTTCTTCTAATACATATAACGTGTTATTGAAATAACTGAAAACCTCTTAAGGGGTCATTTGTACTCATCAGTATGAACAACTTTTACTATAGGACCAACCCTGCAATCGCGAAGAAAAAAACAGCTGATTCCACTGAGGTAGTGGCTGATCCCTACATTTTGTTGATTCATGTGAACAAAAATGAAGGGAACGCGATTAAGGCCTATCCCTTTCCTTTGGGGGAGGCCTATGTGTAGCAGTGGACGTCTTTCGGCTGAAATGATGATGATGATCCGACGTCGGATCGGAGTAGTACAGAAACGCATAACATTCTGTGTTTTTTTTCTATTACAAAAAGTCTTTTGTTACAGTTAAAAAAATGATAAACAGGGGCCTTACTCCCGACTGTATATCTGTATATGTGGTCTAGTGGTTCGAGTGTCGGACTGCTAATCACGAGGCTGTGGGTTCAATTCCCACAGGACACAAATATTTGTGTGATGAACATGAGTGTTTATGTTGGTGTGAGTGTTACTTATGTATAATAAGTTTGTATTTACAAAAAAAAAGTGTACAAGTATTATATCCATTGTCTAGTACCCATAGTACAAGCTCTGCTTAGTTTGGGACTAGATAGTGTTATGTAAAAATGTCCCAAAAAGTAATTATTTATTTATTTATCGCATGTCTATCTTCTTCTTCTTCGTGTCGACATGAGCTACATAATGATAATAGCTCATGTCGTGGGGAAAAGATTAGCCAGTCAGCAGGTTGGTAGCGGGGCTTACTGCCCGATTTTAATTGATCGTGACTTTAATTGATGACGATCAATTAAATATCGTCACTCTTGGAGGCTCTTTTAATGCACCCCCACATGCCTATAGTAGAGCTTCTTGTAAACGAGATCATCCTGGGAAGTACTATCACTGTACCTATTTCTGCCGCCAAACAGTGATGTTTGCATTGCTATGTTCCGGTGTGAAGGTAATAGACGATCGTTGAAATTACAATCACAAGAGACTTTCCATCTTCATGTCTCAGTTTGGCGAACCGACTTGCGGTACCATTTAGGCAACAGCCTAGGAGGTATTGCAGTTGTTATGGGCAACGTTTTTTTGGCACAGAAGTAGATAGATAGTTGTAAGTTGTAATCACAATTTCTCTTGCGATTCATGCGTGGCAACTTTCGAACAAACTAGGCATCCCATATTGACGTAATTAATTTTTAAAAATTAACTTTAATCAAATGTACTTTTCTCCCACTTGCTCGGAAATTGGTTCATTATTCAAAAATAATAATACAACAATCGGCTCTTTTCCGTACGCAACGAAATAACAGGCCGATAATATCCAACAGGACAATAATAGAAATTGCTGGACACTTTTTATTTATTAAATTATTTTAAATTATTATTTATTTATTAGACAACAAGGATCCACGAATTATGCTACCGAGGTTTTTAAGTACACACTTACGTGGGACACTCAGAAAGTTTTGCGAAACTAAAAAAAATTGTTCTATACGTACATATATTTTTATCAAATCTTTTCAAAGTACTTTCCACCAGCCTCTATACAAAGATTCATGCGCCTAAACCAGTTTTCAAAACACTTTTTCCAGTCCGCCGCAGACACCTCGTTTACAGCCTGCTCGAACGCAGCCAGCGCATCTTCCGGCGACGAAAATTGTATCCCTTTGAGCTGATTTTTTATTTTTGGGAATAAAAAGAAGTCACACGGTGCTAGATCAGGGCTGTAAGGAGGGTGACCCAGGAGTTTGACTGGCGTGCTGTCCAGGAAGTCCCTCGTTTTGAGTGCGGTGTGCGCAGGTGCATTGTCGTGGTGGAGCAGTAGCCCGCGGAGCCCTGTGTTTGGTCGCTTGTTGCTTATAACAGAGAAAACTTCTGGCAAACATTTGGTAGTATACCATTCGGCATTAATGCTTCTTTGATCCCGTAAGGGAATTGATACCAAGTGGCCAGTCAAATTAAAAAAGCTAGCGATCAAAATCTTACCCCCGCTTCTAGATCGCTTCACTTTGGTAGGCGTTGGCTCATTTTGAAACACCCAAACAGTCGACTGGCGCTTGGTTTCTGGGTCGTATTGATAAATCCAGGACTCATCACCTGTAACGATGTCGTAAACACGCCGAGACGAGCCTGCTTCAAATTTGTTAAGCATATCACGGCACCATTCCACCCGGGCCTGCTTCTGAGCATCGGTGAGGTTGTGCGGCACCCAGCGTGATACTATCCTCCTCACGCGAAGATGGCTGTGTAGAATCTCGTGAACGCCTCCCGATCCAATCTTCAATATGTGTTGAATCTCCTGATATGTAATTCGCCTATTGTCTTGGATTAAATTTTTCACTGCTAGCACGTTTTCTTCGGTAACAGCCGTCAAAGGGCGACCGCTTCTTTCGTCATCCCCCAAAGTTGGTCGACCGCGCTTGAATTCGTTATACCAACGATACACGGTTGCCTTGGAAGGGCCTTCATTTACAAAAATCGTCAAAAATGTGTCATTTTAATTCGAAACATGAAATCGACCCTATTACTGACTACTCACCGATAGATGGCCTGATGGCCTATTTTTCTTATTTTAAATTGCTCTTATTTCATGTAATTATGTAATTTATCTATGAAATTACTAACATTTTAGAATTTAAAATGAATTAAAACAATGTGTTTATTATTTTCGTCATAATATGCATTGATAATGTAAAAACATGTTATCGGTGAGAAGTGATTAGTATGCATCTTTTCGACGACAGATGTCCCGAGCAACAATTTGGCGAAGAAACGAGAAAATGCATGTTTTAAAATTGAAAATATAAATATATGTGACTTACACATAAAATGTTATACCATCAATATGTTTTAGTTTTGATCCTGAACAATTTTTACATCCAACAACAGCGCACTTCATTGTTAAAACAAGAAAAATATTCAAAATCCTCTCAAAATCTATTTAAATCGAAGAGAACCGAACGCAGTGATGATTCACTTGAAATTAAGCTTTGCGGCTCCGCCCACTGTGACGTCATGACCAAATTGAAGGCGCATGACCAAATTGCCTTGTAGCACCTCCGCTCCCTTCTTTTCTCCATGGGAATAACGAACAGCTGGGTTGCCTGCTATTTGCCTTCATTTATTGTTTTCCATAACTGTGTTTTAAATGTAGGTTTAGTACAGTTAAATATATCAACATGAGAGAAATCTGTGTTATAAGTTCGAGCAATACGGGTCAGTACACTATTTTGGGCGTAATTAGTCGAGTGCCGAGGCACGTGTAACATTGTCGTGTGACGAGTGCGCCGTCGGGGAGTGTTAAAAGTTACCTGCGCGACTAACTCCGGGCTATCCAGGCGTCCATTAAGTATATCGTATAGCAAACACATATCTAGTACTTTACGCCTTTCATCAAGTGTTAGCAGACCATGTGTCCGACAACTATTTTCATAGGACATCGGAGGTTTGCGGAGACGATAGTTAAGGTGGTTAATAAATTTTCTTTGAATTATTTCTAGTTGATTTTTATATATGATATATTGGGGGGACCAGATTGGGCACGCATATTCTAGGACGAGCCTATTGCCATTAACTGGGCATATATCCAGACTCCGGGCTGCTACTGATAATTTCCTACTGAAAAAACCCAATAACATTTGCCTGACCCGGGAATCGAACACAGGACACTACTGTACATAGTCAGATGACGCTCGAAGCTTCATACCTAATATGTCAAATTTCGATCTCTAGTAGGGTAAATCGTGGATAGATTGGATATTAATTTTGTCCGTAAAACAATAACATGATATATTAGCGACTTTCCCTATAAATTAACTCATCCATTTCAGTCTCACTCTGTTAGCGCAAGTATCCAATTTTGCCAACAACTATTTGTTCCAATGCAGAAATTCAACCCACGATAACTAACACTAAAAAGGGATGAGTTAATTTCTAAAGACTTCAGGTAATTTATGAACTTTATTATATTAGTAGACATTTTTATTTCTTCTTAAGATATGTTTGGTTAGATGCTACCTATTAAACGCTCGAGCACCTATTTTCGTAGGACCTTATTTTTCTTATATCTTTAGACTTCGCTTCGCGTGCGTAAATGCGTTAAATTATTGAAAACATAAATTAAACATTTTACAAAACTTTTTGACAAAACTTTACTTTGATGTTTCAGACGCGAAGTATGGAGAAGAAGATGGCGTGCCAATAATAAACAGTCCTAAAGTGACCGACACAAACTCGTACACATGCGAAGCCACGAATGATAAACTACTTAATAAGTAAACTAGATAAACTACTTATCCTATTTAAAATATGAAATTAATAACTAGTCTTGAACCGAAAATGCTTGGTAATATCACTCACTTTTAAGATTTTTTGATAGTATTTTCAGACAAACCATGAAAAAATTACACACAATTTGAAGGCACTTTAATTTCATTTAAAATTCCGGCTTCATAATAAAAACAAACGGTAAATAATATGCAGCCGCACTGTATTAACTTCTGCATGGAAAGTTTTGCATCATTAGTGTGAGCCACTTTACGAGCAAGTGTGTTGAAAAATAAATAAACACACATTTTTACTTTTGATTAATTTTAAAATCACAAGTTGAGTGACAATAATGACACATCTTTACTTCTAACATAATACTAAATATCAGGGATTGAGTGTGGGTTTCACATTTTCTCAGACAGGAGGCTCGGGAAGGTTCGGAGGCTTTATATGGTGACACACGGGAACTTGGAGAACAGGAACTAGTGGTACAGGAACTGGTAGTCAGGAACTGGTAGTCAGGAACTGGTAGTCAGGAACTGGTAGTCTGGAACTGGTAGTCAGGAACTGGTAGTCAGGAACTGGTAGTCATGAACTGGTAGTCAGGAACTGGTAGTCAAGAACTGGTAGTCAGGAACTGCAGGAATGGAACTCAGAGGTATGGAGGTACGGAACTCTGAGGTACGGAGGGTACAGAGGGTCGGTAGTATGGAGGGTCGGAGGAGTGGAGACATGGTCACATGGTTGATTTTAAACGTAGTGGTTATATTGTCTTTGGTTCATTTCTACAAATTATGAGAGCTAGACTTACGGCCAAAATTAATATCCAATCTATCCACGATTTGCCCTACTACCTACTAGAGATAGGAATTTGACATAAGCTCCATACAAAATATTTATTTATTATTTATTTTATTTTATTGATTATAGACGAGCAGCACTATTGCTGATATGTCTATATCACACAAAATAAAATGAAATATGAAATATGTCAAATTTCTATCTGTAGTAGGGTAAATCGTGGATGGATTGGATAATTATTTTGGCCGTTAGAGTTGGTATATTCTCTAACGGCCAAAATTAATATCCAATCTAAAAACACACGGAGCAATGAACATTGAAATCCTATTGATTGCGATAGCGAGTGAGTTACGCAATTCGGCAGCAGGTAGGTAAAACTTTTAATTGATGGGTATGTATTAGGTTTTGGGTCCCGGGACGTCTCGTATCTCGAAGTCCCGGGACTTTTTACAAATTTAATTGTCTCGTGTCCCCATATTTGGTTCGAGACTCAAGACACGCTTGTCACAAAAACGAGAGAGTATTCTCCTTGTCTTTGTTACAAAAATCAAAAACCGATTGTCGGACAAAGCTGTAAAAGCCTTTTTTTTTGTTAGAGAAAATGACTAATTAGATTATTTGATAGTTCATTCTATGACTAGACAGACTAGACGATGATTGATTAAGTCCCGGGACATCCTGAGGCTTTGACCTTGGGCTGTCTCGTGTCTCGGGACTTCCCGAACTAGTATGAATGAGAACCGAAAAATTGTCTAATAAGTTTTTGCAGTGGTTTAGTAACAAAAAGTAACGTAAAAAAAGTTAACAGTAAACCTCTTTTGAAAGCGTCCATTGGCGATGGTGACCACTTACGATTACCATTAGCTGGCACATCTCACTTATGGTCCACTTTTTAATAAAAGAAAAATCGTAATGAAATCATTAGTACCTACTTTGGATTTGAAAGGTTATAAGTATTAATGTAGACTGCAGCACCGACTGAATAGCCTAAGTAAAAAAGTATTTTCTCCTCCAACACTGGACCAATTTAAAAGATATTTCATAAACTGAATAAAAAGAATGTGTACTTTGGCGCTATTTTTCCCTTTTTTGTTAATACATAGTTGTCAAATTTATACACTAGGCCTTTGTGGACAGCGCTACAGCCATCTACATAGGCAATTTAGAGAATTTTTGAGGGCTTCTATAAATAATTTATCAACAAAAACGAAAACAAAGGGGCATAGAAAAAGTTGATATTTATTTTACTTTAAATAATATTTGTTATAGGGTTTTAAACCAGATAGAAAACAGTCAAGAGCGTTTGTATGTAGAAAAAAATACCCGCATTTCCTCTTACAGACCCGAAAGTTGGGTATTCAATCAATCAACTCAGCCTATCGCAGTCCACTGCTGGACATAGGCCTCTCCCAAGTTGCGCCACAACGCTCGGTCCTCTGCCTTCCGCATCCAGTCCCCCCCAGCCACGTTCTTCAGGTCGTCGGTCCACCTGGCAGGGGGGCGCCCTACGCTGCGTTTGCCGATTCGCGGTCTCCACTCAAGGACTCGTCTGCTCCAACGGCCATCGGTCCTTCGACAGACATGGCCAGCCCACTGCCACTTCAGCTTACTGATCCTACAAGCTATGTCAGTCACTCCGGTTCTTCTCCGGATAATCTCGTTACGGATTTTATCCTTCAAAGAAACTCCAAGCATAGCTCGCTCCATAGCTCGCTGAGCGACTTTGAATTTGTGGACTAGCCCAACTGTCAGTGTCCACGTCTCGGCACCGTAAGTCATGACTGGCAGGACGCACTGGTTGAAGACCTTTGTCTTCAAACTTTGCGGTATAGGCGACGAGAAGACTCGGCGAAGTTTGCCAAATGCTGCCCAGCCCAGACGGATCCTTCTGTTGGCTTCTTTCTCGAAGTTGTGTCTACCAAGCTGAATTACCTGCCCTAGGTAGACGTATTCCGTTACAACTTCGAGTGCCGACCCTTCGACGAATATTGGCCTCGGCATGACATGCATATTGAACATGACTTTAGTCTTGTCCAGATTCATGCCGAGACCGACACGTCGAGAGGCTCCGTTTAAGCTGTGCAGCATTTCACCCAGTTGTTCCAGCGACTCAGCCATTACAACGATGTCATCGGCAAAACGGAGATGTGAGATGTTCTCGCCGTTAACGTTGATACCCTGTCCAGTCCAGTCCAGCGTCTTGAAGACGTCCTCCAACGCGTTAGTGAACAATTTCGGGGATATTACATCCCCTTGTCTCACCCCTCTAGTTGGGTATTAAACAGTTTCAATTCATAATGTTCTTGCAATATTTTGATAGGTGACGAAAAGGTGGAACAAGTGAAAGAGTTTGTATACATGGGTTCCATGTTTACGAGAGATGGCAAGCATGTGAAGGACATTGAAAGGAGAGTTAGTGCTGGTAATCAGGTGAATGGGGCACTACACACCTTCATGAACAGTCGCAAAGTGTCGGAAAAGGCACGGCTGGCTGTTTATGGGGGAGTGTTAGTGCCTACACTTATGTATGGTAGTGAAAGTTGGGTATGGCAGAAGAAACATGAAAGCAGAATAAATGCAGTAGAAATGAGAGCTTTGAGAAGTATGTGTGGTGTAACTTTGAGAGATAAAGTAAGAAATAACGTGATAAGGGAGCGTTGTGGAGTATACTGTCAACACACGAATGCGACCTAACATGCAGGGGTATGACATTAGACTGAGAGACTTGTTACCAATTAGTAACAAGTATTGGATTACGATTTTGGTCGTCTTGTCCTGTCTATCACTAGTAAATATTTAATGTCTTTGCCTTAGCCGCATGTGCACAATGATCGGTCGCGCAAAGAGAATATAACCACTACGTTTACCGAGCGGCTGTCAGTCGCCAACTGTCACTGCCACAGAGTACATTTGGTCACTGCTTTGACGAATATTGTATGTTTTTCACAGTATTTTGCTTTATTTTGTTGTTTAATGCATCTGACTAACGTACAAAAAGTTACTAAATAACCAGTCAGTACTTTACAATTTTCTTTTGGCATAATAATAACATGTACTAAGCTGCTATCAATTCAATACGTAGTATCTCTATGTAGTCTGTGGTTCCGTGTAAGACAGTAATGAATAATATCAATTATGTTCAGAATTTCAGTGTCTCATGTCTTGAACGAATTCAAGGTCAGAATGATTTACAAAATGTCTATGTCGTTATAAGGAGCAAAAGTTGTGCCATTTTATTTAACGTTTCCTGCTTTTCTGGTATGACGTCATGCCTTTTATTTTTGTCGCGAATGTCGGAAGATTATAAGTTTCTATGTTGCATAGTTTAGAAATGGTAGGGGGGGGACACATTGCAAGCCACTTTGGCGGGCTGTATTTCGCAGATGGTATACCTGATAAAAAATTATGTATGAAACATTACCTTCATTTTAGTAGACCTATTCAATGATACCCCACAAGAGGGGGTGGAGCGAAAAAAAAATTTTCATCCTCGTTTCACATGTATGGGCGCCACCCCTAAAATACGTAATGAAGATTTTTTTATTCTTTTAAAATTGAGATCTATATCTAGACCATTTTTTAACAAAATTTCATTTACTTATGTTTATAACTGTGACTCCGGGCTGCTACTGAGAATTTCCTGATGAAAAAACCCAATAACACTGCCCGACCTACAATAACCTACTTTTAAACGGCCTGGTACCTACCTGTTTATACTTTTTTATTTAGTTTTTTTTTCTATCTGGCAACATGTATTAAGGGCTCCCTTTGAGCTTGTGACTACTCGGGCATATCCGATGGAATTACGTGAAGCTAATAAATCACTGATTTAAAACCACTTTTTTAAATAGAGCATAAAAGATTTTTTGTAATAGTCAGGAAACAGCATGCAAACCAAAACAAGTGTAATTAAACTCATATTATTTTGGAAGTGAAACCATATTATTGTATCTTTTGTCTTGATTTTTTATGAAAACTGTAAAGTATGCATCCTTTAAATCAATAGCGCATAGGTATGTAACCATTCCTAGAAATTTGTTTTTATAATGTTCTTATTTTTTCCCATTGAAAATTTTCTGCATGTACAAATTTGTTTAGTTTAATCTCCATTTGGTTTAGTTGGCTACAGTAAACATGTTTGTGATAAAATCAATCAATCAACCAATCAGTCAATCAATCAATCAAAATGTTTATTTGTTTAAAACTTTCCTTTGACAGGCTGCATTTAGCAATAACCTCAAAATCTATAAATTTTCTTCAATAAAATTATTGTTTCAGTCATAAAAATTTTGAATTCAGTCATACATAAACAATTTATGTATGAGGCATGTATAATCCTCTTCTTAAGAAGAGATTATTAATCTGTTTATCCACAGTAAGATAACTTTAGCCTGTGTGATTTCTTCCCAAAAACATATAACATGTTTATTTGCCGAACAATTAATATTGAAAATCAATAAAACATTTTTGTTTGAACCAGATTCCAGTTCATGTACCTTACTTGCATTTTTAATTTAACGAGACGTTCATTTACTGAGGCGCTTGCAGACTAGTGCTATTAACAACTTGGTGCAATTTCACATTTTTAATAACATCTACGTTTTCCACGAGTTGCTTTAAAAGTGCAGATACGTCGAGGAGAAAGATCTAATAGTAGGTTTATGTCATAGCCAGATGTAAACGTAAGAATACAAAAAAAAAACTTGCTGGTTTCGGATGTGTGTACTTAATTCGGAATTGAAGACCTATAATTACAATCAGATATTGGAAACACTTCGAAGTTTGACCGTATACACTATAATAATTTCATAGGTTTCTGATAATAAATCGCGTACATTATTTCAATTGGTTTTCCTGACGTTTCGAAAGCTTTGCAGCGTTCAAAACTTTCTTGTTTGATATATTATTTTAAACTTGTCGCTAATTAAGAATTTAGAACAAACCTATTATATTTAGCATTAAGAAAATATAAAGTGTAATTTCACTCATAAAATACGGAAAGTATGTGGGTATTACTGATATAAAGGACTTGCGACTTAGTACCAGACCATTTGTTAGTACTTCACACTAGGCAACAATGAAATCTGGCACCATTGAAAATCAATCGATATAGGAAACTCTATTGAACACAGGAGGTGAGAAAGTGATGGACGGTCATTGTACATTGACGATGTACATAGCATACAGGCTCGGCCAGCCAACATATGCAATAAACCCTACATAAGATATACGAGTTAGGACGACACCGGCGCACGAGTCGGTGGAGAAGGACGGGAGGGGGCGCGGGTCGTAGACGCGGGTGCAGACGGATGGACGCGTGGGATTTGATATTCCAGTCTAACATTTCACGAACTGCGAGATGCAAAATTAACAATTATTAAAATCATACAGAAAAATGAATTGAGGTCGGAAATTGAACATATTCGTAAACACGGAAAAGTGCACTCTAACAGTAAATTATTTAATTTAAATCCTTTTATCGACAAAGATAACATCTTACGTGTCGGCGGACGTCTTTCGCAAGCGAATATAAACATGGAGATGAAACATCCGAAGATTATCCCCCCTGAATCTCGTCTGGCTGACCTGCTGATTGATCAGGCTCACAAGCTAACTTTCCACGGTGGTCCGAGGCTTACTTTGAGCTATTTGAGGCAAGAGTATTGGATTACCGGTGGAAATAACTACGTGAAAAAACAACTAAGGAAATGCGTAACATGCCGTAAACATGAGGGGAGAACACAACAACAGCTGATGGGAGACTTACCTGCTGCACGAGTAAATCCTGCTTATCCATTTTTTCATACTGGAGTGGACTACACAGGATTTGTCGATGTCAAATACAACAGAGGAAGGGGAGTGAAAACAACGAAAGGTTATGTCGCCATATTTGTTTGTATGGTGACCAAAGCTGTGCACCTGGAACTAGTGTCTGAAATGACCAGTTCAGCGTTTTTAGCAGCTTTAAGAAGGATGAGCGCCAGACGAGGTGCGCCACAACATTTATACAGTGATAACGGCACCAACTTCGTTGGCGCAAATAAGATTTTACAACAGGAATGGCAACAGCTGCAACCAACATTCGATGATAATTTCTTAGCTGAAATAGCGGAAATGAACATAGACTGGCATTTCAACGCCCCTGCCTGGCCCAGCGCCGGGGGTCTTTGGGAACGTGCCGTAAGAAGCCTGAAACATCACCTGCGAAGAGTAGTGGGCGATCAGAAATTAACATTTGAGGAATATTCCACCATCTTGGCTCAACTGGAGGCCTGCTTAAACTCAAGACCTTTATGTGCTTTAACCGAAGACATCGAAGACTTGGATTTCTTGACTCCCACGCACTTTTTAACAGGAAGATCAGGTGTAACAATTATTGAAACAGCGGAGGACGCCCGTACGCGATGGCATTTATCCCAGAAGATATTGCAAGACATCTGGAAAAGATGGAAGGCGGAGTACCTCACTCAATTAACTGCCAGACAAAAGTGGCACACACCTCAACAAAACATAAAAATCGGTGACATGGTAGTTATTCACGAGGATAATCTTCCCCGTGGAAAATGGGCTTTAGGTAGAGTTACCGAGAGTCATCCAGGAAGCGACGGATACGTAAGGGTTGTGACTCTGAAAACTAAAAATGGTTATACAAAACGGCCGGTTGTCAAACTATCTGTGTTACCGTTAGATACTCAAACAAAAAACAATTAACAGAAAACATAACAAAAACAAAAAACAAACAATAACTGTACCAAAAAACAAACAATAACTGTACCAAAAAACCTAAAACAAACTAGAAAACAAACAAAAACAGAAATATTTTGGGACTATTGCGTTGACGTGCTTCTATCTCCTGAGCATGGTTACAAGCGAACAACAAAGGCTATATTTTGATAAATTAGCTAACAATATTATCAATACTTGCACTCCATTTGTTTGATAATAAAACAACTAACTAATTGCGAGACGCTTATGTTACAATTACATCATAAGTACCTACAGCGAGTTAGAACATAACAATCGAGTCTTACTGCATCAGCAAATAAGCGCTCGTGCCCGTAGACGGCGTGGCGCCATTATATTATGGTGTTGGGTATCAAAGGACATTACACTTATGAAAAACAGATGCTGAAACAAAACAAGGCCATACCGAACAGTATCTCTACTCATGGTGTCCACCATTACATACTGACATGGGGCTTATGTGTAGCAGTTACCATCATCGCCGTGGCGTATATGTGCTGGCAAACACGTCTTGGCTGCCGACCATCTTCTTCGACTCCTGCGGGGGAGGCGAGAAATGCGGCAAGAGCCGAGCTAGGTGTGAACATTAACAGTGACAAGTTCGAGTGTAGGGTGCGCGAAAGTGTGATAGTGAATAAACGTTTCTAAAATCATAACTCAGACAATATTTTCTAGAGACTTTAAGTAAAACATTGTCAATCATCTTGTAACTATCACCACCTCCTAAAACATCGTCCTCGCCCTCTTCCTTGTCCCTGGGCAAGATGTTCGGTGCAGTGCCACCGAACAATTTACCTAACAGACGCATGCGCCTATTAAGCGATGAGTTCAAGTAAAATAAATTAGTGCATTATACGGACACATCGCGACCGGGTGCATTCATAACATTTTTAACATTCTAACATTTTATAACAATAACAATTCATAGTTTTAGTAACATAACATTAGATTTAGAACTTTATACAATTTTACAACATTATTTGAATAGACTCGTATTCATCTCAAACATTGACTTTTTATTTAAACAAACATTCCAACACTCGAAGACCTCGCACCGCACAGTGTTCGTGCCACATCCAGAGAGTTTTATTATACCAGTACCTAACTGGGTTGCGGGGGTCTGATGGCAGTCAGTCTGTTCGTCCATGGAGGAGTTGTACGAACACTTCGACAGGTCACAGCTGACGCCGGATCTTGGCGGGGAACTACAGTATTCGCATGCTGAGTGGATACAGCAGCGGATAGTAAGTACCTAAATTATTTAATTTCTTTATAATGGTGCCTATTCTCTTGTTTACCACACCGCACTAAACTAGTTTTAATCACGCTCTATCTCTTTCTTACAAACACTATTGAAAACAGAGACACGGCGGTAAATGTCATGTCTCTGATTGAAAAAGACAGACTGTCAAATTAGTCTATGCTTGTAATTTACGGGAAAATAGGTAGTCGCGACCTAAAAAGATGGCAACTTAATTCACGTAGAAAACAAACATTTGGACTAAATTTGACAGGACTAAAATCTTCTGTCCTTTTCTAATGTTTTTAGTTAGAAAGAGAAAGAAAGAAAGCAGAAAAATGGTTTATTTACTACATCCAGAGGCACACAATAACAACAATATACAATTTTAATCATCTATAATACAACTCCTAAAAGTATAATAGTGTGCCCCGCGGCAGCACCAAATAGGCAACCTTCAGCAAAAATGACATAATAAGATTAAATCGGTGAACAAGAGAATCGGCAGTTCGGCACCAATGTGTAACTAACTACCCATGTACTAAAGTTCTAATCGTACCAGAGTTAATAAATCAAGTACGTACATAATACTCATTAGCACGGTGCGCGGTGGCGCCATCTAGTTTTTTACAAGTTAACAATCCTGAATCGCGCTATCGAAGTTCTCCAAACACTTTCTATATAGACAGAGAGTTGTATTTAATTTGGTAATGTTCAATGATGTCTATCCTTGCGCACTCTTACATAAATTAGGTGTTTTTAGGTACAAAATATTTATCATTATAAAGGCTGAAAGCACATTTTTTTTTTCAAAACTTTGAAAATAGAACATGATCCGCGCGCGGGCGAATTGGTGTGAATGAAAATGAGATACTGTTGAGAACACCAAAATTACCTGTGTACACAAATAAACATTTTGATTGATTGATTGACGTCTGTGGTCTAGTGATTCGAGTGTCGGACTGCTGACCACAAGATCGTGGGTTCCGATTCCCACAGAACACAAATATTTGTGTGATGAACATGAGTGTTTGTGTTGGTCCTGGGTGTTTTTTATAAGATGTTGATCTGTAACCGTGCAAATGATAAATAATGTGCTTAGTCATGCAAAAATACTTAAAAAAATCTACGATTATTTAATACGCAAATTTTCACTTTGAAAAATAGCGAGTGTTTGAGAATAAATCCCGAACGACTCTAAAAATAAGACATCGGTGGCATTATTAAAGGGTGAAAATACCTGAAATTATTTTTGGTTGTATCGCACGCATCGTTTTCGTGTCGCACGCGACACATGGAGAGAATTTGTTCGTTTACAAATAGGTATAGAAAAAAAAAATGGTATTGATTTTTTTATTGATTCGTGTTAAGTATCAATGATATAGTTACCTCCTTAATTATGACACGAATACAGATCAACATGTTGTATATCATTCCAAGTAAAAATATACTACTCTGTCAAGAAAGTACCGGGAAAAGATTAATAATACACAAAATGTTAGTTATTCATCCACATTTATTTTATCACCTTCAAAGTATGCTCCTTTAGAAACGATACACTTACGCCAACGAATAATCCAATCATCAAAACATTTTTTAACGCTTTTTCCAGAATTGAGTTCAGGTCTCGCTGCGAATTCTCCTTTGTCTTCTATCGAATGAAAACGGGTGCCACGAAGTGGTAATTTGAGTTAAAAAAAAAAAAAGAAGTCGGCTGGAGCCATATCTGATGAATAAAGTGATTGCTCGATGGTATTTGTTGAGTTTTTGGTCAAAAAATATACTATCCGAACGCTCAGTAATTATGTCAGTTGCTGATCATCAATTAACTCGTCTTTTATGGAAAGGTCTTCCACAGGGTTCAGTGCTGAGTCCATTGTTGTATAATATTTACACTTTTGATTTAGATTCGTCTTTTACCAACCAAGTTAAAGTTCTCCAATATGCTGATGACTTATTGTTGTATTTTTCAAGTAATTGTGTTGAACAAGCCTGTTCTGTGCTTACTTCTGCCTTAAGTACTTTAGCATCATGGTTACATTTAAACGGCTTAGATTTATCCGCTTCCAAAAGTGCAGCTGTTTTATTCACCCGTAAAAGAATTGTTCCTCAAGTGAATGTGTTATATAATGACAACCCTATCCCAGTAAAAGATAATTTTAAGTACCTAGGAGTAATGTTAGACTCAAAGCTTACTGGTGTTCCACACTGCGATTATGTTATTAGTAAATGTGAACACCACTTAAATATTCTTAGATGTCTTTCCGGTGTTTGGTGGGGTGCACATCCATTCTCTTTGAAACTTATTTACAATGCTATTATTAGAAGCATTTTGGATTATGGACTATACAATTTAGAACCTGGTAGTGTTATGGCTATAAAAAAATTAGATCTCGTGGTGTCGCACGTTCAGCTACGACCTTCCAGGGCCGAGGAATCTGCCTCCGTTTGAAAAATATTTCCACGGTATTGTCCGTAAATTAAATTAAATTTTTATTTTACAGTCTTTTTTGCGACCATTTAGTCGCAAATACTACAGTAGTGCGATCTATTTTTTAAATCATTGCATAGCTTGGCTCACTACGAACGGTTCGTGGTGTGGCACGTTCAGCTACGACCTTCCAGGGCCGAGGAATCTGCCTCCGTTTGAAAAATATTCCCACGGTATTGTCCGTAAATTAAATTAAATTTTTATTTTACAGTCTTTTTTGCGACCATTTTGTCGCAAATACTACGGTAGTGCGATTTATTTTTTAAATCATTGCATAGCTTGGCTCACTACGAACGGTTCGTGGTGTCGCACGTTCAGCTACGACCTTCCAGGGCCGAGGAATCTGCCTCCGTTTGAAAAATATTCCCAAACTTATGCTTTCAATAGTACGATTGAAATGTAACCTTATTTCTATGAACATAAGACTCAATTTCAAAGTTGACTGGTGGTGGTTTGAAACCGGCAGAATTAAATTTTATTCATTTACGTAAAATTTGTTTAGAGAAAGCACTTTTTTATTTTGTTGATTATTTTCGTATCGTTTAAACATTTTAAACGTTTTTGACTTGATAGATTTGCTTTTGCTTTGGCGCTTAGTTTATTTTTCGGGTCGGCCTCGGGTAATTGTACTCTTCACTATTAACAACTTTTACTATGGGACCCTCCCAGAAATCGTGAAAAAAAATCAGCTGCCCTCTACATTTTTGTTCACATGATTCGACAAAATGTAAGCAAATGTAATCAGTATGTGATGTAATGTAGAACCTATATTATCTGTGGTAGAACATTGTATATAATAATCGATTACACAATCAATCATGAAAGTCATAATCGATTACGGTTGATTGTCTTGATAAGTGTTAATCGATTATTTATTATCGATTATGCTCATCGCATCACTACATAAATGTCCTCTCTTCTACTGTTGCCAGTGCCAGGTCTCCCGATTTTCCGGGAGATTCACAGATTTTCCCGCTAATCAATGGGTTTTCCTAATAATCTCCCGATCTCCCGATTTTGGCCAATCCCTGTATGCTTTATAAAATAATAATAAGAATAGGATTAAATCCTGGCAAAAACGGACTGCATAAAATGAAACAGTAACAAGTAGTCGCTGGCTTGAATATTTCCGTGGGTCCACAATCTTAGAACAAAGAATCGGGTGTAATCGGAGACACAAAAAACCGTGGCGAGTATTTTATTGAATAGAAAAACTTGATTCACTCTGTTCTAAAACAATTTTTATTTCCTAGGTAAATTAATTGAAACTGAAGATCAAAATGAGGATGGCTCAGATAGCGACAAAGGAAGGTCAAGTAAACTACAGAAGAGCGAAGGAAAGGAGTCTGAAACACCAACACTCACATTTGTAAAACAAATGCCAACTGGTGACATAGTAGTGAAGCGAAACTATGCCGACTCTTCAGATACTATTCATTTGCGTAAAACAATAAGACTTTCAAGTGATGCAGAAAATAGATCTTTAGTCCAAATAAAACAAGAATTTATCAAGAAAGGTGATAGCGAAAATCAAATATTGATTCCAATAAAGTTACATGCAGCAGGTGACTTGGTTAAAGACATTCAAAATACTTTAATAGTTAATAAGAATAATAAAAGTTTGAGTGATAAAAAACATGGTGTACATAATCAGAATGTATCCAATATGAACTGTATTCCACATAACATTGGTGAAAGTGACAGTCATTCATTCCTGAAGTCGAGAAGGGTAAGCAAACTCGATGATGTGATGAATTTAACAAGTAAAAAATTCAAAAAGAATGAATGTTGAAACTTGTTGCCTATCCATACCATGTCTATTAAATTATAATTAATTTAATAAAGTGTATAGTTGTTTTATGGACTTGTAAATATTAGTAATTAATATTAATACTATTAACGATATGTATTTAATACTGTACGTATTTTATAAAGTTAAATGTAAAGATTTAAAATTTTACTTGTGTATCATATTAGCTTCCACGAAATACAAAACAGAAAGTAAATTAAACTGTGACTTTTATCTTTCGTTTTGTTTTTATTTAAATAAAGTTATTTGATAGGCTCTTAGACGAGAAAATAAACGAAATGAATTAAATTTTTCATGTTTATTAGTATTTTTTCCTAATTACACGCAATAATTTAAAATTGTTTTGCATTTTATGCTTTTGTACAGTGCTACGCGTAATACAAGATGTTGATTTTCTATTCTAAATTGTAAGATTATTTATATACATATATATATATATTTATGATACCTAATATGTGTAATATATTTATTGCTATTTATTTATTTTAGTTTATAAACATGCAGACTACTAAGTTTTGTAATTTTTTCGTTTTATTTTGTATGTTTGTATCCCATTGCTTATGCCTCGATGATGCACTCTAGATAAACAGGAACCTAGCTAGGTGCTTCAAAGCTACAGTTGATAAAAATCGAATCCGACCAAGTGGTAACAAATGCTGTTTTTCTTCCTAACTGTATTCCGGCGAAATGAAAATCAGACCTTTTGCGAATCCGACCAAGTGCTAACAAATAATTTTTTGAAGGTAGCAATCAAAGACATGGATTTACAGAGAAAGAAAGTTCTCCGTAGATCCATTTCTTCAAAAATTGCTTCTAATTAGAAAAATAATTCTCAATGGAATCCTCATGGATCTCCACAATAGATCTATCGAGAAAGAAAGTTCTCAATAGATCCACTTCTTCAAAAACTGGTTCTAATGAGAAAAACAATTCTCAATGGAACCATCATGAATCTCCACAATAGATCTATCGAGAAAGAAAGTTCTCAATAGATCCACTTCTTCAAAAACTGGTTCTAATGAGAAAAATAATTCTCAATGGAATCCTCTTGGATCTCCACAATAGATTAACGAGAAAGAAAGTTCTCAATAGATACACTTCTACAAAAATTGCTTCTAATGAGAAAAATTATTCGTTTCTGGACTAAGGATCTAACGAGAATGTGGGTCGCACAATCATTGGTTTTCGAGAAACAAGATTCTGCAAAACGTTACTCCAGCAGGAAATTAATCATCTCAAAGATTTATTGCATACTAAGTGGTGTACATGATTTGGTGCTTAAAACTTAGTGGCCTTTTTCAAGCATTGCAATATTGAGGGCTACTACACACTAGTATTATTGTTTTAAATATAATTCTCTAAAACCTTAACACGCACAAATTTAATTTTCGGCGCAAATTTCCGCACAATTATAAGCTATCCGCCCATGTACTTTATTTCTCTCCGGTCATTCGTTTAGAATCTTCCTGCTGGAACGTTACTCATGGCCGTGAATCGCACGCCACCAATATTGATTCTTGCTTACTTCAACAAAAGACCTTCCATTTGTCCTGCTCGGACCTTAGAACAATATTTAATTGTATCAGCAGAAAAGAGAAAATCTAATTGTGATTCTTTATGAAGCCTTTTAACAATGTAATTTCTCTTTCTCTTCTTTTAACGATGTGATTCGCCCGAGAGATTACACTCCCTCCCTGACCCTGATCAAAACACCTCTAGATCCTCCCCTTATGTACACGAAATAGTGGCTAAAGATGGCCTAAGGGGCAAACGTGTATGAGATGCCTACTTATATTTTATGCATAATAAGTTACTCTTTTGAGCCAACTTAATTTATATTACTACTATTACTAGTTTAAATGTAATCGTCTCCATTTTATAGAAAATCAATGCAAAGTTTACTAGTGTTGCCATTCAAGAATGGAAAGATGTTCGGTCGACAAATTTTAATAAGGGTTTGCTTAATTGGCTGGTTTGTTTGCCGTTGAACTTCCTGAGTAATGTCGTAGTTTTGTGTTATTTATTGGCGCTCAAATTAAATTTTATTTTATTACGTTGAAATGTGATATCGAATCTCTTAAAATTGGGGCTCATCTAGTAATGAACATTATGTGATACCCTAGTCATGTAAAAATCAATGCCAACTACACTTTAGTAACTCGAATCGTGTAAATGCTTTATCTATTTAGTAAAAGTAACAAGCTGATTAATTTATTACAAGCGAGCTACATTTTAATTATTATGAAATGTATCTACTTCACTAAAAACTTGAGACGTGTCAATGACGAGCCTTTAATTTAACTATACAAAGAGTCTCTAAAAGAGAAAAGAGAAAAGAGTTTCTAAGAGTCTCTGAAATAGTACATACAAGAAAGCTCACACTTTTACTTAATAAACGTGAACTTGAGTGATATTGACGCTCTTACTGTGAGTACTGCTTAGAGTTCTGTCTGAAATGCGTGGTCATATTTGAAGAGCTCATTCAGGGGATAGCATAGAACAACTTTTACTATGGAACCAACCCTGAAATCGCGAAATAAATATCAGCTGTTTCCTACTAAATCATCAATGTCGCTCGACAAAATGTAAGGATCAGCTGATTTTTTTTTCGCGATTTCAGGTTTGGTCCCATAGTAAAAGTTGTTCGATAGCATCCCATGAATAAGCTCTTCAAATATGACCACGCATTTCTGATACACGTTGTATATTCTTCCGGACATAAAATAATCATATTCCTAATTCCTATCAATTATTCAAGATACAAAAATTTTGATCGAAAAGGATGAATTTACGTTCGAGTGATACAGAACCGAAATTTCTACTGATTTTTTTTTATCCTGCCAGGTTCCTAAATCATTTCAAAAATCTAGGCGGAATGTAGGCTTGCACAATATTACAAAAAAGCTCAGCCAAGTAAAAAAGGAAAAAAGTTGTTACTCTTAAAGAAGTGAGGCGGAACTCGGCAAAGTCCCTTTAAAATTACCTATTCGATTTATTTATTATTTGAATTCATTTGATTTTGATTAAGACGCAGTCGAAGGCTATGCATGTTTTTGGTCAGTTTGTAAATTACCTACATATGTTTTTTTCATGTTAAGCGGTTACCTTTCCCCATAACAACTGCAATAACACTAGGCTGTTGCCTAAATGGTACCGCAAGTTGGTTCGCCAAACTGAAACATGAAGATGAAAAGTCTCATGTGATTGTAATTTCACCGGCATCCGTACCCTTCAGACCGAAACACAGCAATACAAGCATCACTATTTGCATGGCGGAGAAGTAGGTACGGTAGTAGTACTTCCCCGGACGAGCTCTTTCACAAAAGAGCTCTACTACTACTATGTAGTTCATAGGTAGCCTCCGACTGCATGTCATAATTTGATACTTACACATTTACTTACACACGTCTTGTTTACATTTATTCAGTTAATTTTACACGCACTCGGGTTTTTTGGTTTAGTTAATTATTTTTATTTTCAACACATTCTGCCATATTCTTGAATACCTATATCCCTCGTTCATCTAGACATACTGTATTCGTAGATAGATGGATACTCTAATTGTGGGATAAATAAACGCCTTGGATCAATAATATCCTCTTCCATATCGTACAGATTTCTTGTTGACGTATAAAATGCTAAATGTATTGCTCGGACGATACGTCCGCTTAACTGGAGACCTGCTGACTCGATTCCCATTCAGGTTTCGTCTTCCGACTATCAGTGTAGCCAATTTTAGCATAATGAAATCAATTTAGTATTTAAAAGTTTATAAACTTTCGCGAATTTCACTCATATTGAACTATGTCAAAATGTTTGTTATATTTTGATTTAATTGTGCGCGACAAGTCCCGTAAACATAGTTCAATTTAGTATTTGTGATGTGTTTATTTATATATAAGTTTAATATACTCTGTGGAAAAATGTTTTTGTTATGATGTGACTTATGACATGACTTATAAGGTGATTAGAATACATAACTATGTATCAAAACTCGATTAATAAAATTCGCCAAAATTTTAGGCTTATTTTAAGCTTGTATAAGAAAAAATGCGAAAAACCACCAAACAGAAAAAAAATACATTGGGGTCATATTTTCCTGAAAAAGCTCATATCCTAATGCCTAACAGAATGATGGTCACGGCATGTAGTTAGTGTGCAATTTGCGAGTTATTTTAATGTTAATTCAGTGCCGGCAGAAGCCAGCCCGACCACAGACTATAAATTCACCGTGTCACCGCTTTGCTGGCAAATAAACTGTTGCTATTATATACCACTCTGTATATAAGGTCTTACTTTAATAATGGCAAATATTTAAAGTGTAGAATCTACTCGTCATAACGAACAGCATTTTTACTATAGAATGGCGAAACGAGCTAAAGGCCCACCAAGCAGTTACCTTTGCCCATATCACCTAGGCTTTTGGCTAAATGGCACCGCAAGTCGGTTCGCCGAACTGAGACATGAAGATGGAAAGTCTCATGTGATTGTAATTTCGCCGACACCCGTACCCTTCGCATATACCCTAACAAAACAAATGAAAAAAAAAATCCTTACGCAGCGGCAGCACAATTCGCATAAACTAGCACAAAGTAAGTAAGTTGGTTACTTCAAGTTACTTTCGCGTCATAATTGGAACACTTTATGTATACACACGACGGCATTTTTGTTGTTTTGTTGTCACCGGTCCGGCTCAATCTGGCGTGATTTGTGTTTTTTTACTGTTAATTTGCTTTCAGGCAAAAAAAATACATTAGAGTAATACCAGGCAGGTATGTGCCAACGACTTAGTAACATCACAATTATTATTTACAAAAAAAATATAACTTTTTCGCACACCTGCAAGGAAACAAAAGCCGAAATTCAGTTGGACCTCCATTGTTTTAGATGAGTGGGTACGTTCATAAATTAAGTCGGTACTTTTGAGTGCATAAAACAATGACTACTTTATCTATACATATAATAAAATCGCTATGAAAAAAAAAACTGAAAAATGATATTTTTTTATGATAATTGCTACGCTTACTAGGAACAATAAATTGCAATTTTTAGAGTTGCTGCCTGTTTTTAATAGATAAACGCCTAAACTACCGGTGAATTAGTTGAAATGTGGCAAAAATTACCGTTACACACCGGCTTAGGTTATTTATAGTCTGCAAATCATCACGCTTTTTTGCGTGGGAGGTGATTTATACAACATTATGTCTATAAAGCTATGTCTTACAGCAAATATTATGATATGTTTCAATTTATATACCCATAATTGTCACCATTATGTTAAAAGAACCATTTTTTTAATCGACCGTCACGCTATATCTCAAGGGAGCTAACCAACAGTTTTTAGAAGCAAGGCTTTAATTAGAGAAAAAAATACTCCATATTTAAAGACTGACTGCCTGTTTCGTTTTAGATATGTTTGCTTTAATGATAGCCTGTGGTTTTATGAACTTTTCCGAGACAAAATAGATAGATTAAAAAAAATGATAAATATGTCTGGATGAGTCCTTTCTGAGTTGGTTTAGCGAAACAAAGATAATTACAGTTTTTACCCGACTGCGCCAGAAGGAGGGTTATGTTTTTCGAGTGTATGTATGTATGTATGTATGTATGTATGTATGTTACAAATGTTATGCAATTTAAATGGCGTTATTCTGCAGCCGCTGTGTACATAAAAATATTTTTCAATTTATTTCAATCTTAATCAATATAAATAAGGTGTAACATTATTTAGCTGAGGTCTTAGTTTCAAGGGGTGAATTTACTTCATCACATCATAACGAACGAAAAACGAAAACGAAACGAAACCGACATAGCCCGAAGAATTGCAAACTTAAGTGGCAGTGGGCGGGGCACATTGCTAGCAGAACGGATGGCCGATGGGGCAGTAAAGTTCTGGAGTGGCGACCGCGTACTGGAAGGCGCAGCGTGGGTAGGTGGACCGACCTGGTGAAGGTCGCGGGAATCCGCTGGATGCGGAAGGCACAGGACCGGTCGTTGTGGCGTTGCTTAGGGGAGGCCTATGTCCAGCAGTGGACGTCTTTCGGCTGAGATGATGATGATGATGATGATATCATAACGAACAACTTTTACAATGGGAGTAACCCGAAATCGCGAAAGAAATGCTATTCCATTCATTTTGTCAGGCCGAATCGATGACTGTACCTAAGAAACAGCTGTTAGTGTGCATAAAAATATTCCTCCGGATCGTAGTCAACTGGTTAGGTGCCCAAAAGACATGCAATTTACAAAAATAAGAACTAAATTCAAAACTATTGATTGATAGATTAGTAGACATACACAGATATAATGACACAAAACGTAGATCAGTGCGCCGTGATGTTGATAAATAACGATACAAAATAAATAAGTAAGATTAAATACAATACGAGATAAAATGTGTAATATGAGAGGGCTCTCAACTTAAATTTTTGGTCCAAAAACGTATGAAAAGTTAATGATATCTTATTTACACATACAAAAGTCAGTACTTAACCTCCAATTTTTGCTCAAACAGGTAGCGATGGCAAAGTGTACTCTCCATCTCAAATTGGTGCCTTCGTTCTGATAAAGATGAAGGAAACTGCTGAGGCTTACCTAAACACTCCAGTTAAGAATGCAGTCATCACCGTGCCAGCTTACTTCAACGACTCACAGAGACAGGCTACTAAGGATAGGAAAGACGCGAGATGATTCTGCAGTCCTCAGATGATGCGACTAAGTACCGGCAGCTCAATAGACATATCTCAAAGTCCTTGAAAAGTGACCTACGCGAATTTAATACGGAACGTATTAAAGACGCGATAGAGAAGAACAAGGGCTCCAAAGTCTTCGCAAGAGACCTGTCTATTGGGCAGAGCCAGCTTTCAAAACTGAGGACCGACGATGGCAGAGTCGTATCCTCCAAGCCAGAGCTATTGAAGGAGGTCGAGAAGTTCTATGGACAGTTATACACGTCCACCCGGACACCCGCTGTAAATCGGGCTCACGACCCAAGAGCTCGATTGACCCGACACTATACCGAAGATATCCCGGACGTCAGCCTGTACGAGATGCATGACCCAACGCACTGACACGTGCGAAGCGGACATAAAGTTCAGGAAAGAAAATGCCACTTTTGAAATATTACATTTGGTTCAAATTGTGGCTGCCTGAACAGCTAAATTGATGGTACTATAAATGCATTTTAGCTTTGTCTTTACACTTGCCTTAGGTGTCATGGTGGACATCTTATTGCTGAAGCAGTAAGTGTATCGGCCTGACGTAGGGGCAGAGAATGTGTACATTCCTGAGGATTCTCTCTCGCCTTTGTAGATCACATTACCATCGGGCCCTGTGATTGTTACATCTATGTCCAGGAAATCACCTTCTGCTATTTCAAATGTCAGACCTGGAAAAGGAAGGTAAGATAATTTAAGTTATAGTTGAATATGTTAATAGAGCCAAATTGTGAATTTTGCATACGGACTGGGAATAAAAGAAAAAAAAAAGTTTAAAAAGTTCAATTCTATTGATTATTTTTAGGATATTAAAAATAATCAATAGCATTAAACTTTTTTATGATCTATTTGAAAGATTTTCGTAAAGAACTTTACAAAGAGCATTTTGCATTACTATTACTGTTTTATAAAATAGAAAATATTTGTGGTGATCTAGTTCTAAAGTTCATTGCAACAATAAACATTTTTTATGCATACATACATAATATATCCACCAATTCAAAATCAAAATCATTTCTTTGTGATTCACAGGTAATAATAGGTCTTATTTAAATATAAATAAATTAAGTGCTAGTGGTGAGCCGGGACCTGTCAGGGTTGGTTGGGCAAATACATATTTTCCCACGCCCCCTACCAAGGGTCGTTAGAGAAACACCGTGGTGGTTTTAGTCAGTAAGAATCCGAAACTGGCTCCGCCTTTCTCAGATGGAGTGTTTCCATGAGGATTTCCCCAAGGAAAAAAAGGGCTGAACTCGGTCAAGATACTGTAACCAAATAGTGGGCGTTCAAAAAGGCTGGGTTAAGAGCACTTTTAACTGACGTGCTTGCATATGGCATGATGAGATTAATTAATATATGAAGTGAAATTATGTTTAAGGATCGTAGTGGGTAGAATAAAAATAAAAAAAAACTTTATTGATCAAAACCATAGTCTTTGCCTACCCCAATGGGAAATAGACGAGAGAGAGAGAGTATGTATGTATGTTACAAAACAATCAAAGAAAACCACAGTACTGTAAAACTCCAAAGCTGTCATGTGTTCAACTTGTAATCTTGAAATCTAATATTAACCAAATAGGTATAGTTAAATTTATGAGTTAGCTAAGGGCTCTTTATTTCAGCAGTTAAGAGTTGATGATTCTTATTAATTAAATCCATGTTGTAAATAAAATTAATATTGTAATAATTATAATTCGAATATTCTAATTAGATTAATTAAATGATTCATTTAAATGTTGTTAATTTAATTTTGTGGTTTTGACGATATAAGCAAAGTTTGGTTTTGACGATATAAACCTAGTTCTAGGATCCATGCTACACGTACAAGTGTCTAACTAAAATATAAATGAGGTTATTTTAAAAGACAATAATATAACGATTAATTAATTAAAATCAATCCTTATATTATTATGTCTTTTTATCAAAATGTACATACGAAAAAATTCCAAACATACAAAATAAATTATACATAAAACGTTTTATGAATTTTAAGTACCTATTATTTACATATTATATATAAAAAAAAAAAACAATTTTATACAAAAGGCATTTCAAGATTGTTTACCTTTAGTTGATTACCTAAACATTTGGACTAAAGGGTCTAGGCTATAATAACAACAAATCCTGGGGGTTTAATGCTGCTTATATCTAGCTTGGCAGGAGAAAATGTTAATCATAGAGATGTTATGGTTATGTTCACTTATGATACTTCCACATTATAATCAGGCCCCTCTTTTCCATTGGCCTCTCTGGACAAGTTCCAAGGGCCCCGCGATCCATGGGGTATCACGGGGCCCTTGAACCTGCAAGAACTAGGGAGCCTCCCCTAGTTCTTGCCGGATCACCAACCGTTATTACGTTATTACCGATAAATATATTTAGTGCTTTTCGAAAATCAAACGATAATAACCGACTATAAATAATTATACAACTCCTTTTGCATCTTAAACTACTTTTGCATGTTGTTAATAAAATAGTCCTCTGTTATATCATAGGGCCCCATTGTCCTAAAGTACCTAGGGCCTCCAATAGGTTAAAGACGCCCCTGATTGTAGAGATGAAGAATAACTCGTTCATCTATCTAGCTAGTTGAAATCACAAGCTACTTATTGAATAATACAAGCTACATATTCTGGGAATTGATATTAGCTGGTACTAAAATATGGTGGTATAAAGTCAATATTAAAATTACACTACCAATTATTTGGTAGTGTAATTTTAATATTGACTTTATATTCACTACTCATACACGGATTGACAGTTTATTACCTGTATTGGCAATTAATATGCAGTGTATGTTGTTGGTACATCTGTTAACTTTCCACAGCCCATTAAGTATGGATTTAATAAAATGTAATTATTATTCATGGAGAAACCAATGACGGTGATCATTTCAGAAAATTTGATACTGGTGTTGTAAGAGTGAATAACAGGATATTTTTAGGATAATCAAGACTGGTGAAGATCTTGTTAACACAGTAGGTAACGATAGGCTACTTTCAAACGAAGAGAAACTTAGTAATATGGGTACGCTATAGGAGCAGACAATTTCAAAAGATTTTATATTCATAACGTAACAAGTGACAAAGCTCAGCTGAGAGGGGTGTGGTGTTGTGTACCCACAATGAACCTATAACAGCGACCAATAAATTACAATTTAGGCGACACCGCCCCCAATCAACTTCAATCACGGCAATGCAGACGCTGCGCCGACGCACGTTTGCGATATTGACCTCTATTTGAATACGCAAATTGAAGCAGATCGTATAATAAAAATAGCTATGTAAAACGATTTTTTTTTTCTTTACCTTGTTAGTTCTTATTATTAAAGCTGGTATGTAAATTACATTAATTTCCACGCTCACTTACGTCGTTCAAAGTTCAAACGAAGATAAGGAGATTACCTTTATTTTTCGAAAACAATAAAAATCGTGCATTCTCTTTTTTTTTAAACAGAAACAGGAAATGAATTCGATAGTTGTTTTACTTTATTAATTTTAGTTATACTTAAGTAATGTTCCGAAACAACAAATATTCCGAAAAAAAAAATGTCGTAAGGAAGTCTCCACTTTTTTTGTCTCTGTTCTTTGAACTTTAGATACATTAGCTCTACCTATTTCGATCACTGGTTATTACAGCAGGGACAAAAAAAATGGGTAAGAGAAAGAAAAAGAGACATAAGATAACTAGATTTCATATAAAGCTGTCTGTACCATTTTTGGACTCCCAATCGTCATCAGATTAAGGTTCAAACCCCTTAAAAACTTACTTCTTTTAACAGCACGCTACACTGTAAAAGTTGTAAAACATAACGTACTGTGAGTGACTACTGCGTGCATCGAAACGATTTAATTTAATTTAATATTTTACTACCGTAAAAATAGTTTTTACAAATATCTGTAAAGAAGCTTGTCATCTTAGTCTTCCTGCGACCACTAACGCTGCAAAGCTTTCGAAACGTCAGGAAAACCTATTTAAATAATAAACGTGATGTAATCCGGTTAAACTTGTTTTATAACTTATTCTGTTGTTCTGATTTTGTAGATAAACTTTCATTATATATAACACACCCACAGAAAATTCCAACACAAAACAAGCCTTAGCTTGTGAATTTTTTAATAGACTACTTCTAAATCCGGCTGTATTTATATATTTTTTGATTTAATAGTTCTTGGTTATAGTTGTGTTCTTCAGTTATAGTCACAGACCAGTAAGCCTCAAGACGCCGCATAAACAAAGTTTTGCATGAGAACACAGTCGTAAAATGTTGGCGGCGACCGGGGGGCGGATGGCGCGTTATGATTGGTCGGCTCAAATTTTCGGTGATATGATTGGTGCCGCTCGCTGATGGAGTGACGTCCCGATTGGTGGCTGGGCGTAAGGTATGCAGTGCTACTGCATATGCTTTGTGACCGGGGGTATCCGGCTAATAGTCGTCTAGAGGCTTACTGGTCTGTGGTTATAGTTCATCATTTTATTATAACGTACCTTTAGCTTCAGAGTCTTCTTCATCCGAGTCTGTAGGCTCCTGGTCTCCGTCAGAAGGCTCTGAGTCATCAGCACTCTCTCCCTCGGCCCTCTCCCTCTCGCCGATGGGTCTGTCGTCCACAGCGCTGGTGATGCTCTCGCTCATATTCAATTTACGCTGGAACTCTAGCTCACCCATACTTCGCGCGAGGAGCTCTTTTTCCTGAAAATAAATAAATAGTTGTAAGCAAGTGAATAATCTGTTGTTCCGTGTGGTGCTGGACGTAAAGAATAGCACCATCCTTATTTCTTCTCCTGGGTGTCGTAAAAGGCGACTAAGGTATTCACCGGAAGATGGGCAGCAGCGTTCTCTGTGTATTTATCCAATCAACTGCGATCGCCAACCCGCTTGCCAAGCGTGGCGATTTAGGTCCAGGAGGATATATTACATGCGTGCAGTGGAATTACATAAATACATAGGTTTATGATCCTTAACGGGACAAACAATAAGCACATGAATCGCTCGGGAAGGAAAAACGTACAGATAACATCTCTATTTAATCGGCTCATTTCCCGACAGTCTCTGAAGAGTAAAAAACCATAACCTATTTATATTTTTGCACAGCATGAGCAACTTTGGTTCCTAGTTATACTGTGTTCTAAAATACCTTTTCCTTAACTTAAGAATTAGGAACTTAAGACTTATAAAATTATGAATATAATACTCACATTGTGCCCTTAGCTACTGTCATGTTGAGGTTACTGAGCACGTGGTTTGGCCTCTTCTTGGAGCCGTAGTGAGGAAGTGCTACCCATAGTCACAGACAGTAAAAAATATAGACGTAATGCTGTGAACAATCATAGTGAAGCCAAAAAAAACTATGCTCCTTCGTGTACAACCAGCGGTCACGTACACACCATGCAAATGAAGAATATTTGCTTTCGCGATGCTTACTTGACGATGTCGTGACATGTGTACTGAGAGTGAGCACGGTTTCAGGTGCATGTGCGTACGGAGCACTGGTTGTACACGAAGGAGCATAGTTTTATTGGCTTCACTAAATTATTCGCGGCACTTCTTTTATATTTTTTACTATGTCTGTACTTGTACGTTATTTTTGAACCAGCGCGGTAATGAGTAGGTACTTTATTTATAAGAAAAATAAGTAAAAACATAAATTCAAATAGTAAGTAGGTATGAATCGATCTCAGACTAAAGTAATGAGTATTAGTATAGTATTAGGTAAAGTGGGTTAGTGGTCAATCCGCACGAATTTGATTGGCACGAAACGTGCGGATCGACTCTTTTAAATACCAATATTATTATTATTATTTTTTATACCTGTTATCAATATGTAACTCTAATTGACTTAATAAATAAATAAAAAAAAAAAAAAAAAAAAAATATTGTTTTTTTTTTTGGGAGTAGTAGGCTATTGGCACACATTGTTTTTTATGGAACAAATTTACGAAAAAAGGTACTGTAGCGCACAAAAGTAGTAAGATTAATAATATTTTTAAATGAAGTGACACGAATTAATAAAAAATATCTATGTTAAAAATATAAAATTTTGATAAACGTCTAGTCTTAGATTTCGTTGTGACGTGATTTAAAACTTTAAGTTGCCAAAATTAGTACTGTAGAATAAAAATGCTGGTTGAATTTAAGCAATAGACTGTATTTATAAATTTCACAATTACAAGATCGTTACACCGGTTAGCACAGACCAATATGGAATCCATAAGAAAGAATGTTGCCACTACATAAAAGTTGTGGTAATAAAATATTGTTGCTAACGTTAATATATTATAAATTATTTTATGTTTTAATTATTTTCAAACATAGTTGGGCCGGGTCATGAAACAGACAAAATACTTTAAATTTAGAAATTTAGCAGAATATTGACTAATAATATAGCATAATGCTAACAAGTACCTAAATGGTAAGTTAAATAAAATTGAGTTTAATTAAGTGGTAAAGGACATAATTTCCTTAATGATCTAACATATGTTTTATTGTTTGGCAGTTTTATTTCTGCAACTCTGACCATACCATCTGGTCCGGGGATTACTTTAACAATTCTTCCCATAGGCCATGTCCATGGAGCAGTATTGTCACTACGAAGAATAACCAAATCACCTTCCTTTAAGTTGGGACTGACATGATGCCATTTAGGCCTGCTTTGAAGTTGTGCAAGATAATCCTTGGACCAGACTTTCCAAAAGTCTTGCTTGATTTTACATAAAACATTCCAAAACTTTAGTTTATTCATAGATTGATCAGATACATCAGGTTCAGGATAACTCATCATAGAGGTTCCTATGAGGAAGTGGCCAGGCGTTAAATACTCAAAACTGGAAATGTCTGAACTTGTGTGAAGGAGAGGTCTTGAATTTAGCACCGCTTCAATTTCTGTGATAGCAGTATATAAGGCCTCAAAAGTCAAGACAATGGATCCAACAATCCTCTTAAAGTGGTATTTGAAACTTTTAACCCCTGCCTCCCACAAGCCCCCAAACTCCGGAGAGTAGCTTGGTATAAATTTAAATTTTATTAAATTTGGAGTACAATAATTATTCACTGAATCTATATGAATTTTTGAAATAAACAATTTATACAGCTCATTTAACTTATTAGCAGCACCTTTAAAGGTTTTGGCATTGTCACAGAATATTTTCTCTGGCATTCCTCTTCTAGCTATAAAGCGCTTGAGACATGCTAAAAAGGCTTCAGTCGTAAGGTCACTGACCAGCTCCATGTGGATTGCCTTAGTGGCGAAACATACAAAAAGTGCTACGTAGCCTTTTGTGATCAATGGTTTCCTGATTCTAGAAGCTTTAACATTAATAGGTCCACAAAAGTCCACACCAACTACATTAAATGGCCTGACAGCATTAAGCCTTTCTTGGGGGAGGGAACCTATAAGCTGCTTAGCAGCTACAGCTTTTAAACGAAAACATGTGACACACTTGTTTACCACTTTCTTGACTTCACGTATACCACTGATAAGCCAAAATTTTTGTGAAAGCGAGCTCAATACTAATTTTGCTCCAGCATGCAACAAACGCAAGTGCTCATTTCGAATAAGGATATCTGTTAAATGACAGGATTTAGGAAGTATGGCAGGGTGTCTTTTGTCATACGTCATATTTGTGGCACATTGAAGACGGCCACCAACTCTGAGCACACCTGCCTGATCTAAAAAGGGATGCAAACCTGATAAACCTGATTTAATAGGTGAATTATTTTTAAGACATACTATTTCTTTACAGAAGTATTTTCTTTGGACACTACGAACAATCACTAACCATGCATCACGGAGCTCTTGAGGGGTCAATGAACCGTTGATTTTATCAATATTTTTTGAGCAATTTTTAACAAATCTTAATATATAGGCAACAACCCTCTGAAGTTTACTAAAATCTGATATTTTTTCAATTAAATCATTCAACAATGGTGGTTGATCTTTTTTGGAAGCAGGTTCATTGACCTCACAGACGTTAATAACCAAGTCAGTTTCGGCCAGATAAGGAATGGGAAGTTCGACACTACTCATAGGGTGCTTAAATTCTTTATTCACCAATTCCTTAGGACCATGCCACCAGAGTTCATGAGATTTCAACTTATGTGGTTCACAACCTCTTGAGAGCAGATCAGCAGGATTATTATTCGTACTAACATAAGACCACTGAAAGTTTGAAGTTAATGTTTTTATTTGATTTACCCTATTAGACACATAGGGATTGGATTTTATTATTTTAGACTTAATCCAAGCTAGTGTAATCCGAGAATCACTGTATAAGTGAACTGTAAGACTAGGGAATCTAGGTATTAAAGCACTGTAAACTCTTTTCGCAATTTGCGAAAGAAGCAAAGCACTATTTAATTCCAACCTTGGAATTGTTAATGTATTTTTTAATGGGGCAACACGTGACTTAGAGCACAATAAAAAGACCACCAAGACTGTTCCATCAGATTTGACTATTCTTAGGTAAAGACAGCTTCCAAATGCTTTCATAGATGCATCAGCATATCCTACCAACTCTATGATGACCGCATTGCTAGAATTAACACATCTTGGCACAGTAAGTGTATCCATTAATATTAAGTTTTTTATAAATCTATTCCAAACATTGAGTTGTTCCTGGGGCAATTTTTTGTCCCAGTCTATATTTATTGACCACAAAGTTTGCATGAAAAGTTTGGCCACAACTATAATGGGACCTATCAGGCCCAGCGGGTCAAACATTTTGCCAATGAAACTCAGAATGGACCGTTTGGTCCTGGTATCATCATCGTTAATCATTGGACAGGTAAAAGTAAAAGTATCATTTAATACATCACATTTTAAACCCAATGTTTTGACAATATTGTCTTTATTAATGTCTAATTTTTCAAAATATTTAAGCTCACATGTGATATCTATATCCGGCTCGAAGGACCACACACAGCATGTAGAATAAAAATGCTGGTTGAATTTAAGCAATAGGCTGTGTTTATAAATTTCACAATTACAAGATCGTTACACCGGTTAGCACAGACCAATATGGAATCCATAAGAAAGAATGTTGCCACTACATAAAAGTTGTGGTAATCAAATATTGTTGCTAACGTTAATATATTATAAATTATTTTATGTTTTAATTATTTTCAAACAAGTACATTTTGCTATACAGCATGACTAACTCTTTTTGTTCTTCACCGTGTTGTTTGATTGTTTCTATAAGTTGTCGTTGTTTCATCATATCTATTTTGTCTTCGTTTGACTGTGGTTTTTCTTTAACACATAACATAACATCACGCCGGTATTTCCCCGAAGGGGTAGGCAGAGGTGTATAGTACACCCACATTTCGCCAGTTATGTTATAGTCCCATGTAATAGGGGGCGAGCCTATTGCCATTGACCGGGCACAAAATCCAGACTCCGGGCTGCTACTGAGAATTTCCTAATGAAAAAACCCAATAACACTTTTCCCGACCCGGGAATCGAACCCAGGACCCCACGCTCAGCAGTCGCGCTTGCAACCACTAGACCAACGAGGCAGGTTTTTCTTTAGGATTTCCTATTTCTCCGTTGCTGACACCATTGTTTAATTTTGCTTCTAGTTTAGTTTTGAGATTTCTGGGATGAGTTTCAGATGCTTTGTCAATAGATTCTTTTATCTTAGGTATTTGTATTAACTTTTTCTCTTCTGTTTTTACTTTGTTCATATTTGTTTGGCTTATTTTCTCATTGGACTGTGATTCTGGTGGGACTGGGTTTGGAGGTTGTATTGACCACGACGACCTCATTAAAGGTTAGTCATGTGAACATAAACGGGAACGTCAAAAAGTCGCTAAATATGTCGTAGTGGCACACTATCGAGGGCAGGCTTTTTGTATAAGTACAGTGAAGTTGCCTCCTGGTGATACATTTTTAAAACAAAATGCTTTGAACGACTCTACGGTACGATGGGAGGGACTGGCTCTCCCACATTTAGTTTCTGCCAATTAGGGAAGTTTTAGGAAGCAAGAAAGATAATAACCGATGCTTTATTTACTTTTGTTACGATCGAGTAATAAAGACGAACTTCAGAATCTGTGTTTATAAAAATGTAAATCGAGTAAACGATCTTGATCCATTCTAAATGCTTTGTATGGTTCGTATGAAAGGATAATGGTCGAATTTGCATGGCGCTTGGTCTATCGGCGGCCATCAATAATACAAACGTTTTCTGTTAGACTATAAAACATATAATAAGACTATGGAAACAGTTTTTGGAAATTACATATGCATAAAAAGTTAAAAATAAATTTTTTTGGATAAAAAGTTAGAAAGAAAACATTTGGATAAAAAGTTAAAAAGAATTTTTTTTTTACAAAAATTAACTTTTATGATGACTTTTTTATGTTAAGTTAAAATCGAAACTATAATAATATATAGGTAATATTAAAGTTATTAATTTAAGGCAGTTTATGTTGCGCGCAAACTTAAACGTAGGTAAGGTTAATCGTAGGTATTAATTCTATGGTAGCAATCATAGGTTACTGTTACCGAACGACTACCGGCTTGACTTACGACCAAAATTAATATCCAATCTATCCACGATTTACCCTACTAGAGATAGCAATTTGACATATTTTGTATGGAGCTCATATCAAATTCCTATCTCTAGTAGGGCAAATCGTGGATAGATTGGATATTAATTTTGGCCGTTAAACGATAATTCTCTGGTCAAACGACTGTTCCTTAAATTCAAGCAATGTTTTCGAGTAATTGGCTGCTTAATCAGAGAGAGATTTACCGTTGATGAGCACCGGCCTAAATAGCAGGAACGTCAAATGTTGGTTCGTTAAACAGATTCCCGTCCACGAGACGGCGATGCAACGCGCGCTGTTAGCATTTATTTCGCTTAGGCTCTTTTGTGTATAAAATCTATAATTTCACTCTGTGGTTTTCCCATTTTCAGTATAAGCTGACCTATGATTGTACGTAGGGTTGCCATCCGTCCGGATTTCCCCGGATTTGTCCTAGTTTAGAGGGCATCCGGCGAGCGTCCGGGTGGGGCTTCATTTGTAGTCCGGGTTTAAAAATTTAAAGTATTGGGCCGCCCGCGACACACGCACTGTGCCTGCCCGCGCTCTGTGTGTAAAAAAACCTGTTGACAAGTCCGGGTTCTGGGCTCTAAAATCCGGGGTTTTCACGAGTCTTGTCCTGGTTGCCAAATTTTAGAGATGACAACCCTAATTGTACGATTCTTCAATTAGAATCGAGTCAGTACTCGAGTCACTGACTCGAGTCTAGTACTCGAGTACCAGATCCGGTACTCGAGTACTTCATTAGATTTGAGTACCTTAATGATTCTCACTTATAATAACACAAGCAACAAAAAAAAACATAAAATACAAATTTGTTTTATTGATCTGTCAATGTCAAAATAAAAAAAAATACATTTTAAGTACTTACTAAATAATCTTCCTAAAATTAAACATTATAATTGGTAGGAAAATTGAATGAGATCTAAATAGAAAAATTACAATAAAGTTTGCAATACATAAAATAAACACAAACTAATAATTTTGTTTAAAAAAAAGTTGTCGACTACTACTAGAAATTACCTAGAAAAAATAAAGACGTCAATCAGTTCGCCAAATATGATTAGTTTTTACGATCTGAAAAGTTGTCAATATGCTAAAAACTTGGATTTGGCGGGCTTTCTGACGTTTTCACCTTAGTTATTTTAGTGACAGATTGTTATCAAAACTAATTTTAAATAAACTTTTAACGTATGTAATTGTAAAGTGACACTTTACAAAATAATATACACTATTTGACAAAATAATATTTACGCTTTATTAGTTCTACACAATCTCAGACTTTTTTCAGTTTTTTCACAAACCGCAACGTACAAAAAGTTCTAGTTCTAGAATAGCATACTATTGAATAAAAAAAATTAACGCTACGCATTGTAACAATTTACTTTCTACTTCTATGATGACTGTTCAAAAATAATATTTGATCAATCTTTTGCGACTCCAATCTATTTCTACGCTGGTTACACAAAAGTCCTGCTGTGGAAAAAGCACGCTCAGAAGGAACTGATGTCGCTGAAATGCATAAATACTTTTGTGACATTTTGTGCAAACCTTTATACAAAATTTTTCTGGCCTCTCAAAATTTGTATGGGTCCATATTTCGTTCTAAGTAAGGAAGTTGGACATATTGCTTAACTTTGAAGATAGCAGAAGAGGTCGGTGTTGCCATATTTGATTGCTCTTGAACTTTTTTATCCAAAAAGCCCCACAGACTATCAGATTTATTGTTCGTTGATGTCTGGTGTGGCTGTAGCTGTTGGCTTAACTGAGACATGGTACTTGGTTGTGCAATTAGTGGATCAGATAATGATGATGGTTTATTTGTGTTGGATAATTCATTTTCGTTCAAGCAAGTTAGTTCTTCAACTACAATATTCTGAGCACAGTCAGCGTTAACTTCAACTCCGAAACCAGCCCTTTTAAATCTCGGGTCGAGAAATGACGCTATAGCGGCGGTTTTATTTATTTCATAACATCCTAAACGTCTCTCAATAGTTTCTGTGAGTTTATTTTTCAAACTCATCGCCGTATTAGTAGTTGGTAAATAGTTCCGTAGTGATGCTTGTAAACCTCGAATAAGCGGAATTACACATGACAGTGTAGGATATTGCTGACCAGATAGAAAAGTGGTCAGTTGTTCTACTGGTTTTAATATGGTCACGCATTCATTAAGTATCATCCATTCTTCTGTGGTCATGTTATCAGGGATGATAATAAAGCGGACAAAGTAGCAGATAGCGGTACCTTGACTGTTTCAAGTCTATAGAGCATTAAGTAAGTCGAGTTCCAACGAGTTTGAACATCTTGCACCAGTTTTAATTTTTCTAAACTCATCTGTTCTTGAATTTTTTTTAGCTTATATGACGCGATATTACTTCTTTTGAAATAAGTAACTATTTCTCGACATTTTTTCGTTAAGTCAGATAATTGTTGGTTGTCTCTTAGGCAGTCTCCAACTGCCAAATTTAAAGTGTGAGCCACACACGAATGATGGTGTTTTTGCAATATTTCAACAACAGCTTTTTTCATATTACTTGCATTATCGGTC